>JAVSBS010005835.1:0-13504 GCA_033124195.1 Coracias cyanogaster | reverse complement strand
TTCTCTGGAGACTTTCAAGACCCATCTGGATGCGTTCCTGTGTAACCTGCCCTAGATTCTATGGTCCTGCTTGGCAGAGGGGTTGAACTAGATGATCTCCAGAAGTCCCTTCCAACCCCTAACATGCTATGATTCTATTATTCTAATACCAACTTAAGCTGAATTCCATTTAAAATACATGGTACTATCTGTCTCTGCATGCTCAACAAAAGCAAATGCAAGCTAAAATACAGAAGGCTTTCTGAGGTAGAGAGTCTGCTTTAACAAAAAAATACTAAATGAACTTGGCTGTTTTAATCCAAAAATAAATGAATGTGAGAGAGGATAGCTTTGCTGCCTGTATATATATAAATGGGGTAAATAATAAAACCAGTATAAATATATTTACTGTAAAAGACAATTTACAAAGCCAATGAGATATAAACTAGCCATGAATAGGTTTAGGCTAGAAGTTAGAAAAAGTTTCCCACAACTGAGAAAAGTGGAGAAGTGTGATTATGGATCAGGCTTCTCACAGGAGAAAGGAAGTACTTCTAAAGTAGAAACCATTAAGTTTATGAAAGGATGTGACATGGGGCATTTGGATATACCCATGATTTCTCATGACCTGCTCACTCTGTGCTTCCTAACTTTAACTGCAGATGGGTTACTTGTATGTAACCTTACACAGTAAAATAAAAATCAGTCTTCCAGCTCTTTTGCTTTCTCTTCCACAAACCCAGACAAAACCATAAGGATTAGGTAACATCTTTTATTGTTCATTATTGCAGTGATTTCTATAGCTCAACCAAGATTGGGGCTCTCTTGTGTAAATAGAAAGTGATTAAAGAACTTGCAATAAATAATTTACCACTAATTAAAGTAAGCCAACCATTAAATCAATTTAGAAAATTGCCATTGTATTTCACTCTTAAGAGTTCGTAATAATTACTTGTCACAGATCAATTTTTGCATTTCTATAGAGAAAGAATTAATTACAAATGTATATAATTATTTTGCTGTCTTTTACCCTTCTTGATAAACTCTGGCAATTTTGCTTACAAAATTGTTTGAAACCTTAGGTTCAAGCAGCTTTCAAACACTCAAATAGCACTGAATAGTTTCCCCAGCTAATGCTACATTTTAATGGATGTAGGAGAGGGACTGCTGGAGTAAATGTGATAAGTGTCCAGGAAATAGCTCATAGATTACAGCAATGTCTTTTGCATGGTCTGTTGATTTTTTAATGCTTTTTCAAAATTCATAGCAGTTTTTCCCACCGCGTCCTTTTCCGGTAGATCGGGTAGTGTGGTAGGAACTCTGAATTAGAAAATTTTCAGTTCCATGCTTTATTGTGAATCTGATAGTCTTACCATTTGTTATCATCACAGACCAAGTATTTGTACTGGTTGGACCATCCCTGTATACATCAGCATGCTATCCACATTGCCTTGCAGAAATGCGGAGCTGTGAACAGATAACTGAAAGTTGTAGCATTTGCCACACTAATGTGCCGTTGTTTGCCTACTTTGATGTTCTCGCACAGGATAGCTCATATTTTTTCTTCAAAGGGATCACACTAAACTGTAACTGCAGTAAGGGCCTACGGGCATCTCCCTATTTGTAGAAAAGAATCACACCTTTTTCTATGGCTCTTCTAATCTTGTGATGTTTTAAATACATAAGCCATATTGCATGGCAATCTTTCCTGACTCACCTGCATACTTAGGTCAGGGTTTTTCATGACTAGTGGCTTTTCTCTAATTGTGTCTTACAAGGCTCTGCAGTCTGGGTTTTTCTTTCTGAGTGTTTGCTCAAAATGTGAAAGTGATAATTTTTGCTTACTTGGACAATATTAGAGCTTTTCCTGCTGTTTCTAGAAGTTGTTGAGAGATGCTGAGGAAAGTACATTTTAAAAACCTTTTTCCTACTGATTTCTATCCCAAAGAAATTAAGTTGGAATATGTATGTATAATCCAGTGTACTTTTAAGGGTCCATTAAACCAGGCATGATGTTTGACCTGCATTTGATTTTGGAGCTGTGATAGAACTTTGTATTAAGACACTGGGTTTTCATTCCAAATTAAAGCTTCCTTCTTCCATCTGGTGCTTTTGCAGAGCATTTTAATGTTCAAGATTTTTTACCTAGGGTATCTTGGTGTTCTACAGAATTAATACCACTTTTTCTTGGGTTTTGGTTTTTGGTTTGTTTTTTTTACAAAGACTATCCCTAAACATTCTTGGCTTCTGACTTACTAATAGGTGGCTTTGTCACAAGCTGACCACAGTGTAACAGGAGTATCTGTTTTGCAAGTAACAGACACATCCTTTTCCCCCTCCTTTTATTGAAAAGTTCCAGAGACAGAATTCTGTTGGAAGGAGAAATGTGTAAAGAGGGACTGCAAGAACACAAGTATGTGACTGCAGTAGCAGGAAACAGAGAAGTGACACAGAGGAGGAAAGATGTTGCCCTGGGTCTCTGCTTCAGGCTGAGCTGTCCTACCAGGTATTACACAAAACACACCACGACCCTACTCCCAGGAAAAAAAAAGGAGCAGCATAAACAGGCCCCTCTTAAGAGTGGATTCACTTCAACCGCAAAGCATAGTAGTCAGGAAACCAAGGGCAAAGGGAAGTAAGAAACTGCTCTTGCTGTGGGCAAACTAACCATATCAATCCAATTCCAAGACTGTGGAACAACATCCCGCTCTGAGCATGGAGTACAACTGTGTTTTACTCAGCTTCGTGGATGGAACATAATCTGTAACTTTTGAATATCATCAGTGGTCACTCACATACCTTGACACACTCTTTGCCTTTTGATGGTTGCTGCTCATGCCAACTGAGGTAAAAAAATTATTGGCTGGATAGTGTAGCCACGGTTATCAGTGATAAAATAGATGTCAGCACTGGTAATTCTGGGAAACAAACAAACAAATTTTTAAAAATATTTGCTGATGTACAGAGTTTTTTTGAGACAGTTTTGAAAACAGTCCTATATTAAAGTAGTATAAAATCACAGCTGGGAGTCACAGCTTATGCAGAGACAATGTAACTTCTACTTATGTTAAGAAAATATATCTTAAAAGACTTATGATCAAAACTGGGTTGATTAGACTTAAAGAATGTAGTAATTTGGAAAAATGCAAGTCAAGCATCTTAAAGGATTTGTTTTCTGTTAGAAATTTAAATCTCCTAAAAAGCATTCCCAAGCAGTAACAAGTCCTTTATTCCACAAAAACAAAATTATGTGGAAAGTGAATATTGCCCTTCAGCAAAATTACATTCCACGTTGCCCAAATGTCTTAAATTGTTCTCTGTTCTCTCTGGCTTGGGCTTCCTTACCTCCTCATTGACTTGTAGTGAAGGCAACAGCAAAGAGATGTCTTCAGAGAACAAGAATGCAGTTGTTTCCAAAACAGGAACAGGAAATATTTGTAATCGATTTACCTTTTTCTTAATGATTTTCAGAACAGTTTAATAAAGAATGGGTGTTAGTGAGCCTGAAGTCTTTCTGCTTCACCTCTTTCTCTTTGGAAAGGTAATTTTACAACAGAAATGATGGCTGAATACTGTGGGAAGTCATCCACACAGACTGTTTGGATGTGTATTATAGATAGCTCATATCGAAAAGGAGCAAATTACAACTTCCTCACTGTGAAGTCCAAAAAACTTTGAAGGTCTCTTATTAGACAGATACTGAGCCGATTAGGTAGAGACAGATGAAACTCTGCCTGGAAAATATCAGATGAATCTCTGCTTTGGAAATAAATACCAATATATTTGCAGTTTATAAATCTAAATATTTATCCAAGGAGACATAGAAGGGAACAAAGATATTCTCCAGTGTTGTTGTGAACGACTCTTTGGCCCCTTGGTTCTCATGTAAGATAAGTACTGTTGTCCTCCTTTCTCATCAGATGACAGGAAGATGCAATTGTGGCCACACAAGTTTTCCTCATCTCAACGTAACTAGCCCAGTGGAGAAGTAGTAGCATCCTTGTTTCTTCCTAGCTTCCCTCAGTTAGTAGCTCATCAAGCTGTGCTGTAGCTCATCAAGAAATTACAGGTTCAGCTTGGGAATGAGTAACTATAGGGTCAGGCCCTGTATCATACAGGTCAGAAAGATGGGCTATACCGGTGCTGATCTGTGCAACACCCAGCATGGGGTGAGGCTCCCTCTTCTTGCCCGGAGCCCTGTGCTACAACTGTAGCTGTACTTCAACCTTTCCCATGTGTTCTTTCCACCCTACTGTCTGTAGACTGTATCCTTGCTGAGATTTTTTAGAAAGATTTTTGGAGTAATTTCTGCCTAAAATATAATCATCCTTCCTTAATTCAGGTCAAGGGGACTTGTATCATCCTCAGTCTCGCTGGGGAGGGCGGATGCCTCCCAGCTCTTACATGCAGTAGCACCTTGTGCCACTGCGCTGTGCCTGCAGCCTGTGGAGAGCTGCTGCTGGCAGCTGGGAATAGGACATATTTCTCAGGAAAGCAGAAGTTGATTGTTTGCTTGCTTCCTTGAAGAAGATTTCTCCTGGAGAGCCTGAAGCTTGGGGGAGAGGATAAGGGAAGATGAGGGAAATGAAGCAGCTGTGTATGAAGGATGACTGGATGGGGATTAGTTCCTCCTTTGATGATTTTGGAGGCTGGGCAAAGGAAAATACTTAGTTTTATTCATTCATTAAAGCTGTTGGGACAAGCAATATGCAGAAGTCGAGTACGGGGTGGAGAGATCCCTTAGGAGTCTACTCTAATATTTCTGAGAGGTTGATATTTGGATTCAAATGGTGTTTCTGATCAAATCATTTGTATATTAAAGCTGTTTCAGAGCCCAAGTGGCATCTGGACATTTGCCTTTTCGCATCCACTAGCTACCACCACCGTTACAGTGCAGATGGCAGTATGTCTGCCTTGGGGTATAACTTATAATAGGGAGTGAAGGTCTGCAGTTGCCAGAAATTGAATTACCAACAGCCAAGGGTCTGAAAAAGTGGAAAAATTAAATTGAGATAAATCACAGAGCATTGATGGCTGCTATCCAAGTAGTCAGAAAGAACCGAACAACAAAGCAGCCAAGCTGCTAACCCAAATATATAATTTACCCCTAAATTAGCACTCTACCTGCCCATTAAAAATGTGTTGTTCCAGAGCTATATACATAGGTCACCAAATTTACTTTGGCCCCAAAAAGAGTGGCTGAGGAGACCTGTGTTACTTCTATAAAGTAACTAGATGAAGCACATGGCCCCTGTGCCAGTGCAGGGTGCTGAGGCTGGGCAGTCGCTCCGAGTCTCTCTGCAGCCCTGTTCTCCCCTTTCCTCAAGGCAGAGCTGACATGTTTTCCCAGGCGGGTGCCAGGAAAATCGTCTGTGCTGCTCTTTCCCAGATGAAGGAGGGGAGGTGATAAGGGGACTCACCACCCTACCCACTGCTGCAGTGGGTTGTACAATGCATGCCACCGCATCCAAGGCCAGATTCAGCACTCTACAGTTGCAAGTTGAGCTGAGCCCTAAACATAGACTTAAGGAGGCACTATGGTGGATGAGAATCTGCTAAAAACAGGCAGTGTGTTTTTTATATGTTGCAGCATGCTGCACCAAAATTTGGCATCACAGCCTTTTGATGTTGCAGCTCTGCGAATCTGGGGCTCTGCCGCAACTCAAAAATGTATTCAAAAGGTAGCATTCAGATCCAGACCTGCTGTTAAAAGTAGTCTGCTGGAATAGTATGCTCAATTGCATGAAAGTTATCTGATTTCTTTCCCAGTGTGCGAGGGGTTATCTTCCAAAAAAATGCTGGTTTGGCATTAAGCAGAAATGAAAAACCTTCCTAAGTCCTCAGATCCAGTACCCTGCCAGTTGCAGTTCTCTACTCCCTTTCTTCACAGTCTCGGGATCACAGCTATGACCATATTAGAAATAGGGTACTATGGTGAGGAGAATTCCTGGCTTCTTCATTAACCAAATGCCTATAATACATCAGAAAGTGTAGGAAGAATAATTTCATACATTATTAATTCCCTGGAGAGGATGCAGAATTTAAAAGAAGTTTGTCGTTCTAAGCTTTTCTTGGGTATGAGAATGGGAAAAAAATCCAGTTTATCTACTTTGAGTTATACTCGTATATAAGCAAACTAAGGAGAATGTTTTTATTTCTCCCTCTCTCTTCTTAAAGGCTTGTCCCTGAAGGGTGTGCTGTCACTATTGCCTCAAAAAAAGCAGACCCTTCTACATACTGCTTGTTTCCTCCTCACTGACTAGAGAGCACACCTGCACAGAAATAGATTCATGTACTTGTTATGCGTTTAACAATGCTATACATCTCTTTTCACCAATCCAGCAAGCTTGGCTGCCATCACTGTAGTACAACTGACAGCTTGCTCCATATCTTACACCCCTTCTGCGGGTGAGAAATCCAGACCTGGAGAAGTATCTTGCCAGCACTTTTTAAAAATTAGTTTAGCTGAAGAAAATACCTCTAAGAAGTCTAAAGATTGAATGGGAGTGTAAAGACTTATCTGTAGAGGTAGTCCTTTCTTTGGAGCTGGTGTAAAAGGCAGTGGCAAAGACTGCCATGCACAAGCCAGATTTTTGAACAGGAAAAAGACTTATGTATCCATTTTTTGTTCACCTGGTACCTTCTTTAAGCTATACCTTTAGAAAAAAAAAAATGTTTTGTTTTTCTTGAAAAAAGGGGCTTTAAGCTGTTAAAAATATCTGGTTTTTTCCTAATTAGTGCCCACATGAGAGTATACCCTTTCCAACCAGACATAGCCTTCCCAGGGATATTTTTTGTACTGAAAGGAAGATTTTCCACAAACTGTCTAATGAAAATGCTTATCAGCATGAGCTGATACTGAAGAATACACAGAATGCACATTCCTAAGAGCAAGAATTACTCAGATGTCCAAAAGTCAATTTGCCTTCAAGAAGAATGAAAATATCAGAAGCATTGAATGGACAAGAAAAACCCTGTGGCTTCTTGGTCAGTGACTCGGGCTTATGTTACCTGAAATTCGAGGTCAGTACTAGCAGGAAATTGATATGAGAGATAATTGCTTTAAAGCCCTATCACTGAATAGGGACGCTACATTAAACTGATCATGTTAAAAGTTCTAGAGGACCAACAAGGGAGATGAGATGAGAAGAATAGCAAATAGCAAATAGCAAACAGGACTGGGGTAGGCGGGGGAAAATCTAAAGTTTCCTAAAGATTAATCCACTTCAAAGAAAAAAAGCAAAATATTTTCTTATATGAATACATCTCTAAAAATAATCAGAAATACTTATTTATATAGAAGTAAAAAGAGAAAAGAGGTGAAAGCCAGCATATAGGGCAGCCTGCGAAGCAGCAATCAAGAGACTCTGATTCTATTCTTGGTATTTTATTCTTCTGCACTTCTTCATCCTATCACTTTGTTAGCTACTAAGATCTTTGCATCAGATTAGTAGCTGTGAGAGCTGTGTGATTTATAGGGCTGGAGCAACACCGCCAATTCTCACTTGGGATGCATAGCTATGCTGTCATTATTTCAGAAATTATAACGTCTTGCAGTTTGCTTAAGCTCAGTCTCAGTTATGTGCATGTATGTACATAGCGACATCAAACCCAGCCCCTACAATTATCTTTACCTTCCTTGACTCT
The DNA here is from genome assembly GCA_033124195.1 of Coracias cyanogaster. Lineage (NCBI taxonomy): Eukaryota > Metazoa > Chordata > Aves > Coraciiformes > Coraciidae > Coracias > Coracias cyanogaster. Next base: position 5,878 of record JAVSBS010005835.1, on the reverse strand, counting down.
AAGGACGTGTTTTTGAATTAGAATGTCCAACAGTATCTCCATTTTTCTGTTGAGAAGTCACAGTTATTTCAGAGGTGTTCACAGTACGAAAGAATTTTAAACACTCCCTGCAAGACTCCTTACCTTTTTCCAGCATAAATTTTCTTTGTGTTATCTAGCTATCTGTGAGCCTTTGGCAAGATCCCCATGGAAGTTCTCACTCTCTTTTTTTTCCTGATCTTGAGTATGTTGAATAACACTGAGTCATCTACACACATTCCCAATTCTTTCTTTTTTTTCTCGTTCTCTGTTCATTATTAATTGAAACTGAACACTGGGATTCAAATCACCTAGTTTTTGAGGTTTGTAATGCAGAGGTTTAAATCTGAGTCAGTGTCCCCGAGCTCCCTTTGCAGTCTGTGGAGTTGTAGGACATGATTCATCTCATCTTACACTAGATTTGTGAAACAGGTCAGGTGAATCATATCTTAGAAGCCCTCTACAAACCTAGCTTGCTTAAGTATGAAACAGCCTAGTGTCAGATATGGAGAAAAGGAAAAAGTCAGCTTATGAATCCCCATTCTTGAAGGAGTGAAAAACAACAACAACATTGGTACCCAAGGTTACTTGTGTTCCTTTACCATAACCCAGCTAACATCCTAGGTATAGGTTGGCATGAGCCAGAAGAAGCAGTTGCACCAGCGGACCTGCGTGGATGGAGCAAAGAGGGGCAGGTGTGTGAGGGGAGAGCAGCCACTCTGCCAGGTGATCAGAAACCAGGTTAGCTCTGAGTAACCTGGCCCTAAAGCTGCACCACTGGTGGAAGGGGCAGCCCTTGCCTTTCGCATCTCCTCCACCCCTGTTGCCTGCACCCGCAGCCTCCTGTCTGCCAGCTCTGCTGATTCTGCTGCCACAGAGGAGTGACTCACTGATCTGTGTGAAGACTATCTCCAAAGAAAGAGAAAAAGGAGAAAAACAGTTGATTGGAATTTGATCTAGTTGCTGCTTGAGCATGCCTCGTGGGCCCTAAGACTGACATGGGAGATAAGCAGAAAATTTCCGGGAAAAGGGAAGTTCATGTTTGCAGAAAGTATGTGTTATGGATAGTTCTCATGTCTAGAGCAAAAGATGTTGCATTCTGGACAACTCAAAGTTATTCTTGTATGGAACTTCGACATATTATTCCCTTCTTTGTTTTATTTCCTTTAACTCTGCAAAGTTTTTGTCCTTGAAGTACTACAAAGCAGAGACAGTATCAGCCTCTCTGTGTTACCTCAGAGGGTGTGGAAAAGAATATTTGCTGAGGTGTTTTTGTGGTAATAGCAAAGCTTATTACAAACATAGTTCTTCACACTGGAGGTTTTTATTTTGGTGGTTTTGAAATGGTAAGCACCCATATTCAGAAAATGAATGCTTTTTTGAGGAAATATACCCAATGGGGGTGTTGTTTTGCCATCAAATAATGACTTGCTGGTATTAAAGTCTGGCCATGAATTGAAAGTTGATTTCATATATGAAATATCTAAACAGTGTACTGACAAACAGTCCTACTGAAAGGGATTTCTTCAGATCTCCAAGTATATGCTCAATACTGGCTTATGGAAAGCGTCTCCTGCACAGCAGACTAGGACATGCTGATTACATTCTAAATTTTTAATGAAACCTTTGATACTTGCCATAAAATATCATAGAAGGTCTTAGACAATTTTTAAAAATCAGTAATAGCAGGTAAAATTAAAAAACCTGAAGGTTACAAGCCAGTTCACATCTCTTGAACAATTACATTCATGAGAGGACAGGAGAAGACAGACCTGCACCAATGATGACCAAGTGGCCCAGCTCAGTGGGAACTGGCATTATCATCAGCACTGAGCTATTTCAGTCCAAAAGCAGGCTAATTGGATTTGGAGTTTCATTACTGTTAAACCAAAAAGTCTGTTCTACAGATATTATGTCTCTAGGTGTACCTGTAATTAAGGTAACCCTGTTTTAGCAAACTCCTGACTTTCTGAACAGCCTTTTCTTCATTGAAGCTTATGTTGGTTCTCTCTCCAAAGTGAATACATTGAGAAAGTGAGGGCTTCTTTTTTATTTTAAAAGGTAAAGAAAGTAGACTTTCACTTTAAAAATTAACTAAATTAGAGAGACTGAGGGAAGCAAGATTTAGGGGTGTAAAGATATAAGCAAGGTAGATAATTTGAAGCTAAATTGAATTTGGTAGGTTTGGCTAGCTTGGAGAAAATGTTTTGCATGTGTAAATTAAATTTGCTTGTGAACAGTAAGCTGTTCATATAGAAAAGAAATTCTGCAGTTCAAGAGGGGAACAGATCAAGAGAAATGCTGGTGCATGTTTTAGTCAGGTTTCATGTCTAATAAAATATTCTGAAGGAGGAGGCTGCCAGCAAAAGATTGCTGGGCCTTTTTTGTCTTCATTAGTACTCTCTAGTACTGTTTCATATCCCAGAATCCCAGAATGGTAGGGGTCTGAAGGAACCTTTGGAGATCATCTGGTCCAACCCCCCTGCAAAAGCAGGTTCACCAAGAGCAGGTTGCACAGGATCACGTCTAGGTGGGTTTTGAATATCTTCAGAGGATAGTCCTCAACTTCTCTGGAAAACCTGTTCCAGTGCTCCATCACCCTCACAGTAAAGAAGTTTTTCCTTAGATTTAGGTGGAACTTCCTGTGTTCTACTTCATGCCTGTTGACAACTGGGCACCACTGAAAAGAGACTAGTCCCATCCTGTTGTCACTCACCCTTCAGATATTATAAACATTGATGAGATCCCCTCTCAATCTTCTCTTCTTGAGGCTGAACAGACCCAGGTCTCTCAGCCTTTCCTCACAAGAGAGATGCTCCAGTCCCCTAATCATTTTTGTAGCCTCTGCTGGACTCTCTCCAGTAGTTCCCTCTCTTGAACTGGGGAGCCTAGAACCAGACACAGTACTCCAGATGCTGCCTCACTAAGGCAGAGTAGAGGGGGAGAATCACCTCACTCAATCACACTTCTCTTAATGCACTCCAGAAGGCAAATATTATTGGCCTTCTTGGCCAGAGGGGCACATTGCTTGCTCATAGTTAACTTGTTGTCCACCAGGACTCTGCAGACCAGCTTTCCAGCAAGTCAACACCTAACCTGTACTTGTGCATGGGGCTATTCTTCCCTAGGTGCAGGACCCCACACTTGCCCATGTTGAACTTCATTAGGCTCCCCCTGCCCAACTCTCCAGTCTGTGCAGGTCTTGCTGAATGACAACACAGCCTTCTTGTGTGTCAGTCACTCCTCCTAGTCAAGGTAGGCAATATCCACTGCTCTCCCCTCATCTATTCAACCAGTCAGGCTACCATAGAAGGCTATCAGGTTGGTCAAACATGATTTCCCCTTGGTGAATCCATGTTGATCGCTCCTGATAACCATCTTTTCCTCCACATGCTTAGAGATGACATCCAGAATGATGGACCTTTCCAGGGATGGACATGAGAGTTACTGACCTGTAGTTTCCTGGGTCCTCCTTCTTACCCTTTTTGAAGGCTAGAGTGAATTGGCTTTCCCAGTCCTCAGTAAACTCTTCTGTTCTCCTTGACCTTTCAAAGATGATGGAGAATGACTTAGCAATAACATCTGCCAGATCCCTTGGCACTTGTTGGTGCATCCCATCAGGATCCATGGATATGTGGGTGTCCAGTTTGCCTAAATGATCTCTAACTCAATCCTCCTTGACCAGTGGAGAGTCTTCCTTCCTCCAGACTTTCTCTCTTACCTCCAGGAACTGGGATTCCTGAGGACCAGCCTTAGCAGTAGAGACTGAAGCAAAGCAGGTATTCAGTAACTCCGCCTTCTCTGTATCCTCAGTCACCAGGGCACCCACCTCACTCAGCAGGGGGCCCACATTTTCCCTAATCTTCCTTTTGCTACTGATGTGCTTGGAGCAACCTTTCTTGATGTCTCTGACATCCCTTACCAGAGTTAATTCCAAATGGGCCTTAGCCTTCCTCGTTGCATTCCTGCATATGCATGTATATAGAATTATAGAATCTTAACTTTTAAGCTACACCAACTCATTGTGCACTGGGAATGTGCAACTCCAAAGTTGAGAAACTGGAAGCAAATGATAGCTCCATATACTTTGCAGAACTATACCAGTGTAAATAAGTTGAGGACTTAGCGTCATTTCTAGGAAGACTCATGCTCCTAGCTTGCTCTGAAGTACCTTTTCATTTTGTCATCTTCTAAAAGCCACACTGACTTTTGTCTTCATTAATAGCTTGACTCTATTACTTCCAGAAAGCTCTGTACTTGAGTTTCATTCCTGATGGAAAGCATCAATATAAGGACACTGTAATATGCATGTCACATATGTGCCATATATTTTGAGATTTTAAATGAGACATAATTCACAGTGTAGAGCTAAGCCACTGTAAAGAGTAAAAGGTCATCCAAGAAGAAGAAGAAAGGTATCTGCAGTTCACAAAATATAGCAATAAAATTTAATATATAAAAAAGTATGTCTGAAAGTATATACAATCATAGAATCATAGAATAGTTGGGTTGGAAGGGACCTTTAAAGGTCATCTAGTCCACCCACCCTGCCCCCACCCCCCCCAGTGAGGGTAATAATAGTAGTGAGCATATTCTAAACCCGGTTCTCTTCTGCCCATAAATGATGGATCTTCAGATGCTCACTGTGAGCTCTTCTGTCCCCATAAGGTAGAGGGAATTTACTTGGGCCTCTCCTCCTATTTCTGGTTCCTGTAGAGGGAGTTTAAAATACTTAGCTGTGAACAGGATGACAGTTTCTCAGTCCTGAAAAATGGATATGGGAAGCATGTCCACTGCAACACATTTTTTTTTTCCAAATACCAGGCCCAGGGCGAAACTGGTGTGGCCATGTCATTTTCCAACCATTTCTCCACAGGGCTCTAAGTGGTCCTGTGAGGAGCCAAAATTGTATTTCCTTTCATCCTCTGTGAAGTCACACCTGTAGATAGAAATAATGACAGAAAGGGTTCCAAAAACAGTTGTTCAGTGGGGTAGAAACAAGGTCTTCCCATAGCAACAAGGGAGGATATTAGAGGACTTTGTGCAGTCAGAAACCTGGATGATGAGCACCTGAAGTCATGAGCACAAACATGCACCTAATTTCCAACAAGCATATGAAAAAAAAATTTGTATGTATCTATTATTGTATTTGCTAGTCTAAAAATAAAACCTCCTCAGTCAATAATCTGGAGGAAATTTTACCCACAGGAAGCTGAGATAACCTTTCTCACCCTGGGAGGTGGCTATGGATCCCACTGCTCTTGTCCTGCTGCCACCACCCCCTATGGTTACTCTTCCAACAAGTTGATGGCAGCTTATTTCTTTTCAAGCCCTGTCCCTGCTGAACAGAAAATGTCAGGTATTATACAACAAAGCACTACCTGCATGTGTGGAAAACCCAGAGTATGCTATGTCTGTAGGAATTGTGCTAAAATGGTAGCATATTTAAATAACATCCTACCTGGTGGTGCAATTAGCAGTCACACATAGGCATTTCTGTTGCTTTACATGGACTACCTCCTTTTTGTGCTGCTGTTACATCCCAGTGTTCTGGCAACATGATCTGTGAAGCTGTTCAGGGGGCTTTCCTGTGATGAGCTGATATTTTAACACTAATGGGAGCTGCTGGTAGTGATGGAACTCAAACACTGTTCATACTCTGGAATTTTACTTATCTTGATTAACCAGTACACAAGAGCTGCTGTGGTGTTTGTTGCATTTAACAAGTTAAAGGATCACTGGACTAGGTGAAGTGCTGGGGCCTGAGTTGTGGGCCCCAAGCTGGAGTTGACCTGTAGATGAGTCACAACCTAGCAGAATGTTTTGTTGTTTCTGTTGGCTTCATGTTCCAGAGGCAGAA
>JAVSBS010005834.1:0-52207 GCA_033124195.1 Coracias cyanogaster | reverse complement strand
TGTGTTTCTCTATGTTCTCTGCCCAGAAGGACAGGGAAAGTTTTTCTGAACACAGAGCTCTGTGTCTGACAAATGCAATGGGTCAGAAGAAGGCAGAAAGTAGCTATTCTAAAAAGATGTATTTATGTATTCTTAATAAAAACCACAAACAGATGGCCTTTTCTACTAGCACTGAAAAAATATGTGGGAAAGAACTAATTTTCCCTTGATCCTCATTAGATGCCGTTAGCAGTTGCTGCACTTAGAGAAAAAGGGTTTCTTCTCTGTATAAGAGAAGTTGTATGTGAAAAGCAGTGATAAAGCCCGAGGTACTTCTTTCTGAGTGCTTTTGCAAGTAGCTCAGGGAACTCACAAATGCCCCTTTATTTCAGCTTTGAAGAATCAGTAGGAGAATCTTAAAATCAGAAAACAAAGTACTTACAGCTACTGGACCAAATTTTTTTGAATTTGAGATTGGGAGCACATGACCACCTGGAATTTTAAATTGCATTAAAAAATGTTGTATGTAACTGTCCTTCCTGCCATTATTTCAGACCTCCACTATTCTTTCAGAGAAATAGTCCTGCACAATGTGTAATAAAGCACCACAGGACCCTGTTCCTATCTTAAATTTCTTAGTTTAACTGAAACAAATATTCCCCTAAATAAAATAGAAATATATTCTCAGTGGCATGTCCTGAGTGTTTTCAGTCACTTGGAAGAGTAAACAGAGTCCCCCCTGCCTGTTCCTGCTTCCTTTGGCTCCTGCTTCCTTTCCCACGTGCTTTATTTCTGTAACTGTTTGACCCATGCCTGGACCTCGCAGGTTCCATCTTCCTTTCTGAGCTCTAACAGCACCATGGCACCGTGTATCTAATCAGCCACTGAAATGAGCTCTGCCACCTTTATTGGGAAACCATGGCTGAAGCTTTTCCACTTTATAGGAAATGATTCCACATGAGTGTCAGAGAGGCACTGGACCCTCTCCACACAACAGCGCACTGCTTATCTTGACCTTTGTGCCTTTCCTTTTATTCCCTAGTTTTATTTCTTCTGAACTACTGGATTCTTGGCTAGTTTTGCTGTTTGCTACAGAATATGCATATCTTAAGATTTGTGTTTCTAGCTGATGTATTCCAGGGAAAGAAATGTTTATTTCAGTCAAGATATGAGCTAGACTGATAGAAAAATGTTCCTTTGGATTCACATACCTCAAGCCCCTAAATCCAGTCTTCATTCCTAAAAGCAGTTTTCAAAGAGGAAATCAATTAAAAATACAGTACCTCAGAAAATCCTTCTCAGTTTTATTGCTGCTTAGACAATATGTAAAATAAGTATGTAAAAAGATAACAATGCCACACTTAGAGGAATTGTTCTACTTTGAAGTAGGCAGCCGGCACCTGTTTTGGTGTCATTTGATGTCTCAGCAGAACATCAGCTATGTTTCTCATTTCCCTTCTCCCACTCATGTACCAAAACAGTATGATGTTCAGTGCTCTATACCCTACTCTGAATAAATTTCCACTGTTACATACATCTGCTAAAGCTTTATGGTAAACCTTAAACTGTAGGACATTAAATGAATATTAAATTGTGAGTATTAAACAGGTGAATATTAAACAGTTCAAGAATGGTGCAGGAAGAAATGTCTTGTTGGTGATGACCGATCATAACAATTCGGCAAAATTCACAAATAGTAATAATGCCTATGCATCTGAATACACAATATTTAAAAGGTCTTCAGAAATGAAAAAGCCATTTTTTAGTTATTTTTTGTAATTTAAAACATATATAGACCATGATACCAACTACTCTGAGACATATCATAGTTTACCATCTCTGCTCTGTATCATTAAACTAGCTGTTTAAGGAGAACACATTGATTTTTCCTCTGAGTTTATTTACTGGGGCAGAAAGCCTACTGATTGGACCCTAGTAGTAGCCATATTTTAGTAGCTTCTGTTATGACATTTTAGAAATTATTTTAATTTGTGAACTCCCACATATTTCTGATAGACATGTGGACCCACAGAGCTGTGTTCCTACAAGGAGTGTTTTCATACCTGCCATAGCATACGGGAATTTGCTTTTCTTGCGTTTTAAAGGCCTCCTAAGGAATAGTCCACAGAACTCGAGGATATCCAGAGAGTAGAATGAAAATCCCTATTCTAGAACATATTCCTTTGGATATTCCCTCCTGAATTAGATGTCCTTCACAAACGCAGGGTATGATTATTTCAAGCCTTCAGTAGAAATGAATACCTAGAATGAGGATGACTTAAAAAGCTGAAATGACAACAAAACCCATCAGATTGATCAGAAAGTATGAGGTTACAGCCCTTCACATACAGAATGAACACCTGGTCCTGCTGAATTGTGGGATTCACAGAAAAGGTTGCATTTATCTAGCCTAACTATGTCAGGAATAAGAAATTGCTGTGGACAGAGATATCTAGGCTTCCCAGACACCTGGAGACTCTTGTATTTTGTCAGAAAGTCTCTATTTGAAACTGGAACTATAGTTCTTGCTCTTTAGGTATGGGAACTATAAACTCAGGTTTATAGAATAACCAGGGTTAGTATAAGACACTATGTTAACACTAACAGTGGGCAACATGAGACTGGGATATCTTCTTTATAGCCACTGTAACCCCCTGTTCAGTGTCTGTCTGAGCAAAATCCATGGCAAAAAGAAAGTCCTACACAAAAGTTTGTAACTACCTTCCAACTGGACCTTCTCAGAAGAAAAGCAAAGAATAAAGCTATTTCCTTTGAAAATTGCAGTTGACCACAAGCAACACCTACAGACATGATTACCTGCTCATCTGTTGTCATGTCAGCTAATTATTGGTGCAACTAAGATCAGGATAAGAAAAGAGGTGCTCAGTTTTTCAATAATAGCATGCTGCTAAGACAACTTCACAGGCAAATTTGGGGTAAATAAGGAAGGGACACAATGGTGTGCTTCTTTTAAGATCTCAGTGAATGAGAAACAAGTGCTTGTCCCTCTCAGCAAATCACTGCTAGTTTTGGTGGTCTACAAGGAGCTAGTCAAGAGCAACATACTTGATGCCAAAGTTCTTGATGAATAACATATAGGCACTTTCTTAGAGGCTAACAGAATGTTTAACTAAGCGTATGAAACTAAGTAACGTTTCTGAAACCAAATGCAAGCATCAGTCCATTTTGGCACATTCCTGGGTAGCCATCCATGTCTGCACACATCTGTTGTTAACCATTGCAGTTTCTTAAAAGGTGCAGTTACTGATCTCAATTCACAACACTGCAAATAATCGGATGTACTAAATGGAATAAACGATAGCAGGGAGACTCTGAACATCTTGTCTGTCTTTTCCAAGTAGTGGAGAAAGACATTATAATCTGATCTGACCATGCAGTGCCCAAATATCCAAACAACTTCTGAAACTCCCAGCAAATTCTTTTGACTTTACCGTACACTCATTTAGGAACTTTTAAAAAAAAGTCTTTAAGAATCTCCAAAGCTATGGCACAGCTAATTCAGTTCAGCTTTCGTCATTGAGAAATATGGTGGTCAGTGAGCACCACCAGCAAAGCAGAGATGAAGGCCTCTGCATTATGAAGAGGAAACAAGAGACCTTATACCATCAGTTAGGTAGAAGAGTCACTTCCTCAGTGGAAGCTGAAATCAGATATGATTCTAACAATATCCACCAGGAAATCACAGAAATCTGCAGGATTCATTAGTTTCCCAGAAGACGTAGATGTTTCTCTGAATCTCGAAAGTTAATGTACATGGCATTTGTTTTCATCAAGTTCAACAAGAAGTATGACAAAGATCCTGTTGTCCTTCCCTCCAAACTTATTCATGTTTCTTTATAAGTTGCTACTTGATGAGCCATTTATATAACGGTGTCCCAAGTTATTTCCTCTGCTGTCTCTGCAGCAACAAAGTCTAATCTGACTTTGCTTCCTATGATTCTTATCCAGTGCTGCATTTCAATGTCAATATTCAGTCTAAAAATCAAAGTAAAACAAAACCAGCCTATGCTACCTCGTATTTTTATGAATGGTTACAATGTTGTGAATAAGTTGTGAATATAAATCTAGCTATGATGGCTCCCTTTCTGAGACATTTTATTCTCTGTTCACTACAACAATTTTTTGGTCATTAGTATAGCTATGGCTCTTCCTACTTATTCTACTTTTCCACCCTTTTCCTCCATCCCACCTAGACGGCCAAATACTTTTTCTCTTTATCCCCACTATTGCCACATTATCTACTTACATGCCAACCAGGGAATATTGTGCTACTAAAGAAATAATTTGGAGACCTTAAATGAATGACCATATAACTTCAGGCATCTCAGAGTTTCTACTGTACTCAGAATGATGACTGTCTTACAAGATCAGGTAGAAACTGCAAGGAGCCAATACCTGGTGTTTGTACCACCAATATTCTTTCACATAAGCCCAACTTGTCTAATATCTAAACACTTTTCTTACAAATTTCATGCAATGGTGTTATAATAGGAAACTGTTGGTATAGTCATGCATGATTTTTGCTCACGTGAACCAGTGTGGGAGTAGTATGAGAATGCACTCTGGTGAAGCAATACATGTAATCAGAGCTATGGTCTCACACCAAGATAGCTTTTCTATTTACTTATTCATTGATATGTGAACAGTAAATGTGAGAGGGGAGACACTTTGGAGGCTTACTTATGGTAATGAGTCACTCTATAAATCAGTAGAATTAGGACTAGCCACTTAGAAACTGTGTTCTCCACCATGTAAAGCTCCTCCAGTGTTCATTGTAGGGCAAAGGCATGCTAAGCTAAGGATCATATTAGCAATCTGCACACCGCCTTGAGAGCTGCACTTAATTTGCACAGTAAGGAAAAAGGTGCAGGAGTGTCTGCCTTAAGAGGATGATGTTGTAGTGGAAAGGATACTGAATTTAGCCAAATAAGCTAATGAGTTGGTCTCTAAATATCCACTGTAAGAAATGGAGAGATTCCTCCAGAAGGTGATGCAAGGCATGTAAATGAAGTTCCTGATGTAGGTCCCATTTGGAAGAGTTCCTAGCTCTTCATTGGCTCTTCAGGGAATCTATTTGACTAGTTTACCTAGCCAAAACTGGAGGGTATTAATATGTCCCCTCACCTCAGCTGCCTTCTCCCCTGCCTCCATTATGTCAGTAGCTGCTATTGGCAGTGTTCAAGCTTGAAGCATCATCCAGCATGTCATTAAAGATGCCAGAGTGCTGACTGTACTGTTTCCCTGTAAAACATTCTTTGCCCTATGAGCTCCATTTTTGCTGTTAATAGAGGTGGTTTTAAATCATTTCCAAGTCAAAAGATAGATCTTTTCCAAGACCACAAGGTATAGAAAGTCTTCTGAGGTCTTGGGCTGAATTTCTATTTTCTACTATGAGCCTTTTTCTGGAACAATATGATCCAAAGTTTTTGACAGAAACACTGGTTCTTCCTGAATAAATTTTTATTTCTTCTAATACAAATTGTTTACTTACTGTCATTAAACTTAGTTGTCCTATCACACCTCACTGATGGTATATGCAGTAGTCACAGAGTTCACTGATCCATAAGTGACCATAGGTGTAATGACCCCAGTTGCCTTGCACTTCAATGAGCTCACACAGGCACAGACACGATTTGCATCCAAATGGGTGTTTGGAAGAACACTTTATAGGTCATAATGAAGCCATATTGTTGTGTAACCATTGCTAATGTACTCTTGTAATTAGTTTTTGAAACTGTATTTGAGCATTTCAGAATCAATTGGGTGGAAGAAGTAAAAACTTTTAGAAAGGTGCCATTCTAAAGAAAAGGTGAAGCAGTTAGTCCTTTCTAAGATCTTTGCACAAGGAACTGCTTTTGAGGATTTGGACAGACTTACATATTTCTCTTTCTACATGGAAGCACTAATTTTAATATAGACCTGAGGTTATAATTTTCCTAAGATCATCTCGTTTTGGGGGTCAGAAGCATTTATCTTACAAGGAAAGTCTGAGAGACCTGGGTCTGTTTAGCTTGGAGAAGGAAAGACCTAGAGGGGATCTTATAAATGTTTATAAATATCTAAAGGGTGGGTGTTAAGAGGATGGGGCCAGTGTCTTTTCAGTGGTGCCCAGTGGTAGGACAAGGGGCAACAGGCACATGTATAGTTCCACCTATACATAAAGAAAAACTTCTTTACTGTGAGGGTGACAGAGCACTGGAACAGGCTGCCCAGAGAGGTTGTGGAGTACCTTTCTCTGAAGACTTTCAAAACCTGCCTGGATGCATTTCTGTGCTACCTGATCTATATGAAGCTGCTTGAGCAGGAGGGTTACCCTAGATGATCTCCAGAGATCTCTTTGAACCATTCTGTGATTCTGTTATTTTTGTTTAAAATTTGGATTTGAGAAAGTATGACAAAGTTGGCTTTTCCTGGATTTAGTAAGGCAATACTTCCAAATGTCAGTTCTGAAACTCTACTCTCTGAAAGACTTTCCGCATGGTGATTACCCTGTTATTAAATTTTTTTGCAAGGCTTCAGTTCTGGTGTTTCTGTCACCACGTAGGCATACACTACTTTTATGGGTTTCTCCTCTGCATTCAGTAGAACTGCATTTGTAGCTAAATTTTCACCTGTGCATAATATGGATGAGGGTAAATGTCAGTGAATGATAGACACATCCTACATTTGAAAGCTGAAAGCTAAAAGCTTAAGCTGTAGAGAGTTTCTTACCTTCTTTCTTCCATATATGTATCAAATGTCTGATGATCAGAATGGAGATTTCCTAGAGAAAAGGTCTTCCTTCTGCTTTCTGAAAGCAAGAATTCAAAGTAGTTAAGTTCTGGATCTGTTAAATTTAATACAACTCTACTGCAACAATAATTTCCAGTGAAAAGTAACTTAGGTCTATGCCCCCTCATTTTTACTTAAAGATGCACTATGAAATCCATGAAAATAAATTTAAGCAAACTTATTTTAGATTTTTACTACTCTATGCACAACAGTATTTATTTCAGTAAAATTTGCTGCATCCTTTGAAAGTTTACTGTTAGAAAATTGTACACTTATTACAAAATTCAGTATAAGATTTATCAGATTATCACCAGTTTTCACAGAAATATTAGGAAAAATCATTAGTAACTAACTGGTTTGTGACACTGAAGATCACACAGGGATTAAGGAAAACAGTGATTATGTTTGACTTCACTGCAGTAAAGCACTTTGGTAAATAAAAACTGTCATCATCAACAGAGCTATGGATATTGCTAAAGTAAGATTCACACCCTCACATATATCATAGTCCAAGACCTTATTCATTTATACTGGACATATGGATTGTATGAGCATTTATAACTTTCTTAAGTTTTTATATTACCATATAAATAACTTCTCTTTCAGGAGTTTAAGGAATTGAAGTATACTAATGTGAGTGATAAGGCTGTGACTGGAGGCTGTGAGGCCAAGTACAAGCTAAGTACAGTCTGCTCTCTTTTAAAGGTGATTTACTGTCTCCAACATGAGTGTGGGCTGTTCATATACAGCCTGTTGCTCAGTCATGTTGCTTCTTGCAACTGCTTTTGCTATCTGCATAGACACTTTGTGTGTATGTGTATATCCTTGTATTTTCATCACGAGCATTGGGCTGTGTTAATTCATCCAGTGTTAAGGAAAAAACATTATGTTCTTTGGTGGGGTTCTAAAATGAAATTAATTTAGCTTCTGGAACAGTACTTAAAGGATGCTTTTCCATGGGCTTGCTTAATGAGCAGCTGCTTCCTATTAAGGGAAGGGTAGATCCCCTTTTTACATTTTACAAAGGAAATTTAAGATTAATTAAAGCAATAGATCTACAGGTTAATAGCAGCTTTTGGAATTTTCCACATCCCTACAAGTTTGCAAGTCAGCGTTCATGCTCCCAAACATATGCTTTCTCTCTTTTCCTTGTCATTGGTTTCAAAGCAAAAGTTGAGTGAATTCTTATTGCTCACTCTGCAAACAGAAGGATACACAAAAGAATAAGTTGAGCAAATAATATTAACAGACATAGTCTTGCATAAAATGAAAATGTCTCACTCTTAGAGTCATATTTTAGTCAGGCTGGTGATTTAAAGTTATAAAAGAAGCAATAGCTTAGTGCCTGTAGAGCTGAACTGATGTTTCCTTTCATTTGAACACCTCAGCCAAGTTCGTGTGAAAAGCAAAGCCTTACTACCTTTTGAGCTAACTTAAACAGGCCTTAAGGCTTGCGTCTACTTTATATTTACTCATTCTTTAGAAAAAAAAGTTATTATTAATAAATCACCTTCAAGAATTATGCAATAAATATACATTTGGGTTTTATTTCTTTGGCTTTGTTGTTTGTTTATTTTTTAATTTCCCCAATACAACTGATTGGAACAGTTGTTGTTGTGATAGCTATAGGTTTTTTTCTACATATTTATACTACTATTGCTTTCTTGTATTTTGTCACTCTTAACTCCTACTGATAGGTTAGAAAGCTTCCTGCCAAATGGAGAGGATTACCTCTAGAAAAGCAGGGAAAGCAACACCATCTCCCTCAGGAATGAAGACCTGTCTGTGAGGTGAAGCTTTAGAAAAGTAGAAGTTAAGCTTTATGCAGTGCCTACTGATTAGAAAATTCTGTGGATAGTGTTATGCCAGTATAATATCTAAAGGTCCTTTCCAGCTTTGTAAAGCTCCACAGGTGTGTGATGTTCCTTCCCTTGAAACAAGTGTGAATTTTAAACGCGTAATCAGAAGGTGCAACCTTCATCAATATCTGAATAAGATTCTGTGTTCAAAGATCCCTAAGTCTTGTGAAAGATCATTTATCAATATAAACCACATAATCTCCTTAGATATTTTAAATAGAAAATGTGATAATTTACATTAATACTGTTGAGACTAAAATTAAATAGATTCGGTTTTCAAATCTAACAGGTGCCATTTGGACAGGTTGGAATGGAGCAGTGCTGGGGATTTGGAGACAGAGGACCTCAGAAGGTCCTGTTCGAGCTTCAGGCCACAGCAAGGCAAAAGGTACTATCAAAACCAAGCTTCAGGCCCTAGGGAGACAATAGGTATTATTATAACCTCTTCACTGGAGCTGTCTACTCCTCTCAGGGGTATTGGGATGTGGGTGGGAAAAGGGTGTCTGCACAAGGCTCACATTTGTGACCACATGCTCAAAGGCATTGCAACTCAGTGTTTAATCAGAAAAAAAATATTTCCTCAGTCTCCCTGTAAAAACCACTATTGCAGTCCCTGTAGACTATGAGCTTGAGCAGTCGGATTGACTCCATCTCCTGGGCAGCTCTCACAGGCTTTTTTGGAGATAGAGGCTGTCCTGTGGGAATAGTGCGAAGGCGAGTGAATGGAGAATAGCTGCAAATCTATCTTGTATAGGACTTTGCTAAAGGATGGGAATTTTTTAGAGTGATCATGTTGTTTCTCTGGGCTCAGCAGTACCAGCCCTTTCCCTCACTACCATAAAAAAAACAGCGAGGAGTTGTCAAAACTTTACTTTGCTATAAGCAAACATGTTTGATTTGATCTGCGTTCTGACTCCAAAGCAATGCTGTCCTTGGACCCTCAAATATGTGATTAATTTTGTGCAGTGTACCTAAACATCCATTAATATTGGTGGTTTGTTTGGTTTTTTAACTTTCTATATTTATTTCACAGGGAGAAGAAAGCTCAGGTCTCTCCACAGGAAAGTGGTAGTCCTTAGCAGTCCTCTAGACAAACAAAACTAAACTGGAAGGGAGGCAGAAAGAATGCTCCCTGCTTCAAAGGATTTTCTATTTTCTCCTCTCCTTTCCTTTCTGTTGCTCTGCCTGATTTTCACTGTTCTCTGTAATGGCATTTCCTTAAGGTCAATCTAGTGTTATTTAGGAGTGTGATAAAGATATCAGGCTGAGGGGTGGAATATTTGCCAACTCCACACCTTTCAGCATTCTGCTGCAGAGACTGGGGGTAAAATAGCTGTTTGTGATTACTACTGCTTCCTCAATAAAAGCTGTTTTTTAAAAGAAAATGTGTAAGAAAAGGACTTTAGAAAAGAATATTATTTTTTAATGCACTTTCTTAAGTATTTCATAAGACTGCAATGAAAATGAAGCAGTCCAGGGGCAGCAGCATTCACAAATAATGGCTTAGTAACACATGAATTTAAGTCTAAAAGAGAGAATCAGGAGAAGGAATTCAACAAACAAGCATATTTTAAGTCCACTGAAGATGCAGAATGAGAATATATAAGAAAAAACAGTCTGCCTAAAAATTTTGATAGATTACTGAAAGTCTGTTTTTCATTTCACAAATAGAATTTTACACTGATTACATGCAAAAAACCCTTAGCTGAAGATGAAAAAGTCTACATAAAGCCTACTCTGTGTGAAACATATCTAATGCAAGCCATGATGTAAGACACTAGCCTTAATTTTCTTCGCAGCATTCATGAGCTTTGAATTGTTTTGTATTTGCCTGTAACAATTTCTAACAAGTACAAAAAACATCTGTATTGCAGTGCAAGCACTCAAAAGGGGCATCCTGACATGGCTGCACATGTGGTGAGGTACTAATTTTAAATTTCTCCACTTGCCTGTCACTAAGAAACTATTAAAAAAAAAAATTATATACTTCTGATATGGTACAATGCTGCCGAGCTGCTACGGAACAAACTAAAGCTCTGGCTAGATACTTAGGCATGTGTTTACCTTTGCCACCTTCGCTCTACAAAGCAAATTATGATAACTAAATCCAAACAGAATGTTATATTTGCTTTTTTCTTCCTTCTGGATTTGCCCTTGAGGTCATAGCTCAATTTTCCCTCTTCCCTGACATATTAAAGCAATGTGTCAGGGATGCAGCTTTCCAGGCTATCCATGCCTTGCTATTTTAGGTGCAGTTTGTCAGCATTCAGGTTGCTTCTTACCCTTCCCTTCTCTAGAGAGGGGAACAGCAGGAGTAACTCTAGATAAAAAGTAACCACAGTAAGTAACTAGATGAATTCTGGTATCATGAGAAGAAAAATATTGAGCTAATACTTCAGTCTGCAGCTCTGTCATATTAAGACTTTGTTAAATCTGAGACAAACTATTTCAGAATATGTAGGTTTAGACTACTTGCATTAATATTTTCATTAAGATAATTACTATAATAACTGGTGATTTGCCCAAAAAGGTCATTTTGGTCCATCTTGAGTGACTTATCCCAAAATGTAGCTGTAGATTTCATCTAAAATTCCTTCCTTGAGCTAAATACCTTGAAAATGATCCACAGCTTTCAACTGAAATACAACATGCCTTTCAGAAAAAGATGTACAGGCTTCTCCAGCTCACAGGAAATTCGCCATGAGCCTCAGGAGTCTCTCTCAGGTGATAACTAACTTAATCAACTGCAGTGCAGTTTTGCCACTTTTTGCTTTATTGGCATAAGCCAGTGAATTTGCAATGTTGGGTTAAACAGAGATCAAGGATTTTCTTCTCTAAGCATCAAGTATGGAGTTCATCCACTCTCTCCCAATCTTCATTCTCTAGAAGTTGGACTTAAGTAAGTTTTATAGCCTTCTTTTCCAGCTTGTGAAAAGACATACACAGTTTATTTGATCGCTTAGACACCTAAACTAAGGCTGGATAATGAGAAAGATGCTGCTGCAAGGCTCCTCTCTCTCTGTTAGCTATGGAGAAAATGTGGGCAGTTGAATTGGGGGCCACCTTTTAGGCCCCTAAAATTACGTGAGATGAACGGCCAAAGTGGTAATGAGTCAGACCTTCTCCTTTAAAAGCTGTCCCATCTGAATTTCCTTATTCTCTCACTGTGTGCCAGTTCTTGTGAATTTTCTCTGATTCATGCTTTGCTGTGGAAGACCACTATGAAAAGCAACAGCAAGCAACTTCTCAAGAAATACCAGAGTTCTCTTTCCTACAAGAAGAGCTCTTCTCCCCACTAGCAACCTCTTTTCTTTTCCTGAAACTTTTAAGGGTATACATTTTTAACACATAGCTACTCTTCTGACGTATTTTGTCACACCTGGCCAATGAGTTAGTAGTCCTTGGTTAGGCACACAAGTGTATGGACATGCACACCCACAGGCATGTACATCCCCTCCATCCTGCCCCTGCACATACAAGTGATGTAAGATTTATCTCCTCATTTGACTATTTTAAATGAAGATTGCAAGTAAATATTTGGGGGTAAAAATAAGTACTTGTTCTTTTCACTGGGCAGCTGATAAACATGAAATGACTGATCGGTAATGGGAAAGCTCTCTATTTTTTAGAGTTTGAAAGCTGATTCATAAGTTACACTGATTTAGCTAAAAGTGTCCAGTGAGGTGCCTTCTATGATTGCTTCCCTTTAATTGATTTGTTCCCTTTCATATTAGTTGCTTCACTGACTTCTGTCTACCATACCCGTCTCATTGCTGTTAGTGACCCCTGTAGACTACGGGGATTTGCTTCCAGCAATACTAAGTTTGTATGAAGTTTTTAAAAAACCTCTATTCTGATAACAGAGTGGAACTTCTGCCCTAAACTGGGGAAGATTAGGAAGAATTATTCTGCTTTTCTGAATAGAATATTCTTTCCACAACAGGAAACTAAATTCAGTGTTTTCCCTTCCATGTATAGCTCAAAATTAGTTTTGTGCAATACCTGAAGTTAGATTTCATCAGCCAAGAAATACCTGGATGGAGGACTTCTCAGGATGTGGTGCGGCTGACTACAGAGTGGCTTCTTGCCTCAGTAAGCACCAAAGTATGAACATTACTAAATATACTATGATGGTCTTGAAACTCAAGGATGTTAAAAATCCTACTGTTCTTTATGTAAGAATAGGCTTTTAAAACACAGCAATGAATTTTACCTGGGGAAATTAAACTTCTTATAGAATTTTTGCCTGATGAAAAAATCTTCAGTGTCCCATCCTAAAATATTGTATATTGTTGGAAGTTGATAAAAAGTAACCAAGTTCCTTATCTGTAAGCAGCTACATTTCAGTGGTGATGTGTTATATTTTAGTGGGTAAGTAAGTAAGGCATTTGGGAATTCTTCCATGTTACTTGCTAGATTTTTGTTGTTGTAGCAACATTGGTTTGTAGCAGATGTGAAGCTTCTGGGGTTTGTTAGTAAAAGAACACACAGATTTAAGAATGGAAAGACTTGATGAGAGAAGTAAAATAAAAATAGCACTTGTACAATAACTGGAGAGCAATTACTCTTAATTTTTTTTTTCAGATTTTTTCTCTTTTCTGTGTTCTATTAAATGATTCTAATCTGCTAGCTCCATATAATCTGTGTGAAAAAAAATACTTATTTATATAGAATTATTCATTTACTTGCGCTGCCTCACCTTATACGAATACACATTTACTCTAATATGGGTATTTAATGAAGCTATGCCTATTTGTACCATATGAAATTCTAACCCAGTACCACCACCCTTTTAAGATACTATGATTGTAAAAAAAGTATATGAAATAACTACAGGAAATAGTGTAAACATACTGCTGTGAATATTCATTATTATGATGAAGATTTTTTAATTTTATTGCAAATTGCCACCACTTTCATGTGTTTTTCCAATAGTTGTGTTCTACTAAGAAAAAACTATGGAAGATTAATTTCATGGATTCATGCTGGGAAGATTCACAATGGAATAGATGTATTAATATTCAATACTGTACTCTGCAAGAAATTCCAGTGACTGCATTAGGGATATTACTGATATGAAACAGAAGAATAATGGTTATCAAAATATGTTCCTAATTTGGCATGTTCACATAAATAAGGAGAATTAATTATAAAGCCCTTGCTTTTTTCAAGTATTCAAAAAGAAATGTGATGAAGAACAAGTTTGTTCTAGACATTTTTTTCAGATCTGCATCAGCTTCTACCCACATCAGTAAGTCCTTGCCAGGGAAAGTAAATGTTTCACAGACTTGATAAACACTGGTTAATAAGTTATTTGAGAATCAATCTGTATTTATCCAGGTTCTGCCTTTTAATACACACCGTGGATTATTTCAGCTTTTAACTTCTCTACATTTCTTTGTGTATTTATTGAGTATTCCAAAAGCAGAGTGGTAAAACGCTCTAGCTGAAAAACAAAACAGACTGGAAAAAGGAAAATGCAATCACTCTGGAAAGCTCATTTGAAATTTATGAGGTATTTGAATTTGAATGTCTGTATTTGCCAGTTCACAAAGGAAGAAAGTAGGAGGCTGTGAGTGAAAAAGTTTCCTGTGGTTCTTCCTTTGTAACAAGCCACAAAGGAAGGAACTCTGTACTCAAGCAGCTTTGTAAAGCTGTTCAGTCTGTGCAGACATGCGGTCAGGACGGTGATGCAGCTCAGGAAAGCTCTCTGGGCACTAACTTGCTTTGCTTTTACATCTGTTCACACGTCCACAGCATAAGGACCATGCCTACTGGTGTGCAGCTTCAAGGAAACAGGTCTTAGTACACTGTATGTTCAAACAAGTTGCAAGAACTTTTCTCATAGGATGCAGAGTTTGACAATCTCTTTCAGTATTTGCTATTGGAGGTAACTATATATGTATCCAAGTCAGTTTTACATAAACCAGGAGTTCTCCATTTCCATAATGTGGATCACATCTAAACAAAGGGATTCCTTTTCAATTGCAAATATCACATTTTGTCTTGTGGGCAAATAATGATCCTACCACAGAAGTTTTTTACAAGGAGTTTTGATACATTTTCATGATAATAGTCTAAAACCAGGCAATAAAACCTAGAACAAGGCAATGCAACAGTTTCCTACAGAACACAGAATTGCTGACTGCTATGTGAATTGTTCATGGCCTGTGGACCATGAATCATTGCATCCTTTATAAAAATAGACCTTGAAAACCTACATATCTGAATTTAATTGGTATGTGCAGATAAAGACTGTATGTAGGGTACTAAGGTAAAAGGATACAGAAGAGCATACCTTTGAATTTGGGACAAATCAGAGTTCAATGAACTTGTACCTGGAAGGCTAGTGATATTCAAGCTTTACTCAGTGTATTAATTCAAAGGAAATCACTAGTGGCCCGAGGCTGGAATAGGTGTTTTTATCTTAAGTAAATTAATTCATTAAATTAACAAATGATTAGGCTAAACAGACTTCTGAGGAAATGAAGACATGATTATGAGGGCCAACATAGCACTGGCTAAGTTAAAGCATGACAGAGATGGCTTTTCAGAGATGACAGACTGAACGATTGCTGATATGGAAGATATATACAATGAGAAAGAAATTAATTTAGCAGTAGCATCATATTATTTTTCCATAGCCTTGACCCTTCTTTTCTAAGCAATGAAAATTTTGCAGAGATTTTTAACAGTGCTCATAGGTACCTGTTATGTTTCTTAATGCTTCTACTAAGAAAATGCTTCTACTACATCTATTAAAGTGCTTCTATTTTTTCACTTTTGCATAATTATATCTATCCCATCAGAAAAACTTCTAGGCTGCCAGGTGCTCTCAGTTAGTGACAGCAACTCTGATTAGGATTCACTAGTTGAAGTTAATAAAGAGTATCTATAAATCAGGAGGTACCATTGGCATTTTTATGGTTTTGGGGTTTTTTTTCAAGCTTTGTAGGGACAGCTGAACTCTTCTGTTAATAGAGCAATGTAGACGAAAAATAAGCGTTAGAGGAATATGTACTGTTGCCAATATTGGAGATTTTGAAGTGCTACATTGAAATTGTTAATTTGAGTTTACATCTCATGCCATCTTGTTTTCATGGAAGACTCCAAAACTAGTTTTCAACAAGCTGAGTTGTAAGATCAGTCTCGTACCATATGATGTGGGGATAGAAAATCATGAGCATGGAGAAGGGAAGTGTAGAGCTGCTGTATGTTTAACCATTTCCTCTTTTATATTTTGTGCATGCATCTGAATAATGACTGTAAATTCCACTACTTCCCATGGAAAACTAACACTAAATTTAAAAGACAATTTTTATGCACCACGTTTGTTCCTGGTTTCTATCACATTTACTAAATTTTCATGTCTATCTGTGCCATAGAAGACACACTCACCTTTACAAAAATGTATTTTTAAAAATAAGCCTTAAGATTCTTCCAAAATCCACAGTAGAAAAGGAAGGAAGATCAGAACTAAGACATAGTCAGTGCTCATGCAGATTAAATTAATAGCTTCTCGCATTTCTGTAGGTGTATATGAGACTTGGATCTGTGTCTGAATCAGTTTCCTCTGCTTCTCACTTAGAGAAAGTTAAAGTGCAATGTATTTAGATCTAAATACTGACATTACCTAAACTATTTACTACTTTAGAACACTAAATGAAATAATCCTGTGTATGTTATCCAGCCCGTTCCCTGATGTCTGTTCATATGTATCAAACTCAGTCACACCTTATACTTCTTGTGCTCAGTGTGTCAGAACTCCACTTTTTTCTGGGAAGGCTGATTAAAAGGCAGAAGCATTAGATCAATGAAACACAAGGAAAATTGCTGTAAACATGTTGAGAATGGTAAATCTGCCTATTGGCATTTTAATCTTTGGGGACTTGCTCTGGGTAAGAGCTTGTTTCTTAAGTTTCTCACCTTAGCTGGAACAGTTTCCTTAGCCCAGTTAGAGATATGGGTCTATTGCTACCCTGTTTTCAGTTTCATTGTTTGATTTAAACGTTGTTGCACCAGAATTATTGACATACGCATTTGGCCTTTAATAAAAATTTGTTGCAGAGGTGAAACATTTATTACATGTCATTGTATTATGTTATGAACCACTTATGCAAAGAGTTCCAACAAATTTTACATTGACTTGGCAAAAATCTATGGCCTGATGAGGGCTACAGAAATACTGGGGAGTACATATTTAAGATAACCTTTTTTCTGATATCACATGCTGTAAAAATTCTTAATTTTTGGAAGACGACCTCTCTTTTGTATCCTCTTAGACACAAAACTTTCTTTAAGTGTAATGAGAGGTTTCAGTATCAAAACTCTCTTTTAAGGAGGTAAATCTTAATTTTGAAGGGAAGAGATAAACATGAATTTTAAATAGACCACATTCTAGTTAAAAAACAAAAAAGAAACAATAAAAGAAAAAATATGTACTTTTCAAGATGTCTCCATAATTAAAGCTAATTTTACTTTCTGGTCTCTGTATTGCTATAACTGGATCTTTAGACCCACACCCCTGTTTACAGTCCTTGCCCATCCTTTGTTCTGCCAATAGGTTTCTGAGGAAAATTACAGGACTGGCATGCTTATAGCTCCTCATGAATAAAGACCAATTTCTGCCTAGAAAAGACATATCTGGCTAAACAGCTATGAAGTGGTGAGGGTTTGGCTTGCCTCAGTTGTGTTGTTGGCTCAGATCTACTTTCACTTCTATCCACAAAGCACTCCCATAAATGAGGTAAAAGAGGTTTTTTACTTTCACTTCATTTACAGGTTTTTCACTGCTCCAATACAAGTTTACCAAGGTGCTGCCAGAGGTTAAAAATAAATGAAAATGTATACTCATTTCTGAAAACATAAAATGAATATGATTTTAAATATCACAACATATGGAGTTTTCTACTGCATTAGTGTTTCTCCTACATGCAGATGCAGAATATCAGTATTTGAATTTTCATCTATGCTCCTTTTCAAGAATTGAAGTAATTGTGGATGTGGGCAAGAACTGAACTCTACTTAAAAGGATTTAAAAGTATCCACTGGTTTCAACGGGATTTGAATTTTGGCCTTAGTGTTGATAACTGGAATAACAGAAAATTATGTGCTACCACCATGGCCAGAAAGCTGGCACCCACCTAGCTAAAGTGTTTTGACTTCTTTCATTACAAATTGCAATGAGATATTCATTCTGAGGGTCTGCAGCATCCCATTCTTTAATAACAAAGTCCAAGTTTGTATGTGTAGAGGCAGTTCAAAAGCAATACTGTACAACTTGCCAGTAAGTCTCAAGTAGACCACTGAAAGGGATGAGGAGCCTGTGTGGGATGGATGAAAGGAGCCAGGGACTGCCCCCAGTCTTGGGTTATCTAGCACACACAGTCCTGCCATGCTGCAGTACCAAGGTTTCTCTAATCACTTGTGATTATGCACCTGGTGTAAATTGGTAAATGTAAATCTGAGCCTGAGAAATACAAACTTCATCATCATAATGATTACCTGAAGAGGAAGCTTTCACTGGTAAATCTGTGCCTCAGGTAACCAGAAAATGATTTGCATGCATGTATTGCCTTGGCTGTTGGAACAGGCGGCTAAATGGCACCATTGCCAACTAAAAATTTGCACAAGATTTTGTAAAATATTTTTATGCTATATCCTTTAGCGGTAAAGTTGTATTTTGTGCTTATTTGTTTGCTTTTGTTTAAAACTGCAGTTTGCAGAGACTCATGTTTGTAGTTTATTCTTCAGGCCATGATTTCACCTTTTTTTTCGACTAAGGAATCTGCAGTTATTTTCCTTTACAGGTGCCAGGGCATATTTTCAACTGAAATACATTTTGTTCTGAAAGATAGGACAGGTCACTCACAGTAATATCACACTATAGCCTCAGCAGGGGAAAAAAATCAGCTTGTCTGACATTTAGAGACTTCTGTTCCTCTGTGGTAGAGATGTGGCTGGTACAGTGATCTCATATTTTTTCAGGTCAGGAGTGTTAGATTATTGCTTAGCCTAAAGTGATGAAGTAAACATTACAAATTCCTGCTTTGCTGAAGTTTGAGTGGGAAGATTGTGTATATAACCAGCATGCATGTTGCTTGACATGCTCCGGCTTCAATGCTCACCCACAAGACCCATGAATCACCGGCAGTTGCAAAAACTGTCTCAGGGAGCAAGATAACTTTATACAAATAGTCGCTTTGTAAGGGCTTTGCTGAACTGAAGCCAAGAGGATTAGCAGTAGGATATTAATAAAAATAAAAAACACATATAGATGTATTAGAATAAATATCCATTTTTCTGTGCTATATAACTTTGTGAGGCTTTTGTCATCAAAATTAACCAGGTCATGGGTAGAGGACAGCACTGAATCCTGGTCTGTAAGTGCCCTGTACTACCACAGTGATGTGGGAAAATGCAAACAACTGAGTTTCTTCTCTAGTGTCTGTTGAAGAAGTTCTTCATGATTTCATTGGTTATTTTTCATGGTACAGGGATACTGCTTCTTACTGAGAGCCACACTAGTTTCTGTAGGCACTAGTCTAACACAGTGGTAGAAAGCCAAGTGATAGCTTTATATCCCTATAAATTCCATTTGCAAAACCAAGTAGTACAACAGCAATTTACACCAAACTTGTACTTGTGTCAGCAAGGAAGAAGCAAAGAGCTATTCCTTGGGGGACTACTGTATGTTCAGACAGCCCATTTTCTGCCACAGTTCACAAGAAGATGTACAATAAGCCAGGTAACATGGAAGGCTCTGGATTCAGCTGTGTCTGGTTTTGGTCACAAAAGGAAGATCTTTACCTCCTGATTACCACAGCTCTCTACAAACCAGAGGCAGTGGTGGGGAATCTCTGCTAAAGAATCATCTCCTTTATACATGAAAATTTACTTGAAATGTTGAATTATGTGCTGGCCTATCTCAGACTAGATCTAAGTCCAGGCTGACATGGAAAAATAGACAAGTGTTTTGAAAGAATGTTGTTTCACTGATCGATATCCAGAACTTGATTATGCCTCTCCACTTTGCATACAATTTCCAGGATAAAGAGAACAATCAAAACTTGAATCATGCCAGATGTTGATCATTCTCCAGGGATCCACCCATCTTCTCTTTGGAGGCCAGTTACTGCAGTTGCTGTTGTGATTTTTGACTGCTCCATTTGGGAGCCCGTAGAAGTAGACTATACTCCTAGAAAGAAGTCAAGCAAAACTCTGAGTCTATGACTAAGTCAGATAAAGAGTATTGTCGTCTTAATTGACTTTCAGTGATACGAACTTTTATTAATGCTCATAGCTTGACAAACACAAAATAGAGTGAATGCATCCTAGGCTTCCTTCCACTAAGTTGGCAGAGGGTAATTATTCCAAAAATTTTTTCTATAACCCTGAGTTTTTCTCAAGAGGAACTGCTCTCTCTGTACTTGGATAAACACGGAAGTAAACTTACATGCAACAGAATTTTAACAGAAACAGTGCAATGTAACCATATCAATAGAGTTATTTAGCCCCAGTCTCATTTTATAAATTAAATACCTCCATAAAATACAGAAATGCATATATAGTTTCTCATCTAGAGATGAAATTATTCTAACAGATCCAAACAGATCATAGTCTTTGCATTCTGGAAAAGAGGCAATGAGATTGGAGAACATTTCATACATCCAAAAGTAGCCATAGTGTCACAGAAATTTAAGATGGAAATATGTTACAGAGAAGTTTGCATCAGGGAATGAGTGCTGCGTTCTGGTATCACCATCCCTTGTGGTATCCTGCACATTCGAAGCTCTGGCCAGGATGTTAATACTCCCAGTTGCCATGATTTACATGCATCTTTGTCTTCATTGCCCTTGTCTCTTAGGTTCCAGAGACACCAGAGCCATGGCCAGCAAGGTACTCGTCACAGAGGCTGGAGGCACAGCAGTTCTCTGCTGCAGGAAATTAAGAAATGTGATGGTTTTATTGTTAAACTTCCAGTCAGTAAGAAGGGAGTTATCCTTGTTGGTAGAAATCACCAGTGGAAAGGAAAAATAAAGGGTCCACCCTAACATACAGAAGAATGTGGGTTTTGTCACCATCCAAAACACAAGCTGGTATGATAGTGTTATGGTTTTCACTAGCAGAGAGCAAAGGGGGGAATTATAGGAATTGCTCTGTCTATCAATACAGGGCACGTCCTTGATGCCCTCTAGGGTTAAAAAGTCCCTGCCATATTCACTGTCTACTGAGCACACCCAGCAATGGTGACCTTAGCAGTCAGGTGATCTCCTTGCATCAGTCCTAGAACAGCATAGTTTGTTTTTTACTTAACAGTCCTCCTCCTGCCACACTCTGCCTATGCTGTCCTTGTTTCTACTTCTCAGCTGTAGTATCAAGACTAATAATTATAATCACCATCATTTTGCTATTCACTTTCTACTTTCTGCTATTATATTTGCTGCCTACTTTTCTATTTTGTACTCTTATTTTTGGGTTCTTCCTCATGCATATCAAACCAAAACGGTGCAAGAGTGCTGACAGATGTGGCAGAACTTTACTGAATGCTTTATGAGCAAAGGAGAAACACTCGGATTTGTCACAGGACACCTCAACCTGAAGCTCCGTATTCATCAGCTGCTTTATAGGCTTGCAGATGACCTGCTGCGATGGAATCAGTGGAGATCATAATGTTGTTCTAGTACAATATCCACAAGTCCAGGAGTACATCTGCATGTGTGAAGGAGATCTGTTGTTATAAGGCTTGGCAGTGAATAATGTGAGAGGACAATAAGGAGCAATAAATAACATGGCCTTGCTTTCAGACAGAATTCTCTGGATGACGTCTGTGGGCATAATTGCCAAGCACTGAGAGCTGCTGCGCTTCCTTATATGCAAACTGTAGCAGCCTTTTCACCTAAAAATAAATTAATCTCCATTGTGGAACATTGTGTTATCTTTAATGATGAGAATGTAGGTACCTACCTGATGTGTGAACAGCAACATGTAGTTGTTTTAGTCTCAAACTAAACTCCTTGTTCTCTAGTTCTCAGAATACACGGCAGAAGAAATTAAAAACTTGTAATATTACAGCACAAAATCCCACAGACATGTGAACAAGATTATTACTGTTTTACCCCTAAACAGGATTACAAAGAGAATTCAGAGAAAAGCACGTAAAATTAATGACCTTCTGAAAAGTATAAGGAACCAAAGTAACCTTGCTTAAAGTCATTGGCACTCAAATAGTTCCCTAATGCCAGGGTCTAACTGTGCCTGGCTGTTCATTTTATATACACCTACGTTGCTCTAAGACAATTTGCAAACAGTATGACAGAGTGGAGGATTGCCTACTCTTGAAGTGCTCTATTATTAATGAACTCACAGCAGCTCTGTACCACATTTCAGGATAGGAAGAGAGGAATACTATGTGCAAATGAAACTGTAGGCTTGTTTGAGTAAGCAGCATGTAATTATCCAGACTGGAAGGTGGCCAGAGCAGTAAAGCTGACACTCTAACACTAACTTTGCAGCATTCAGAACCCAGCATATTTGCAAACTGTTTGCTGCATTTCCTTCTTCAAGGTTCGGCATCAGACAGGAATATATTCTCTATTATATTCTGATGGCAGCACATCCTCCTGCCGATTATAGTCCACAATCTACTTTTGCTGCCTGGCTCTAATTCTGGTACCTTTAATTTTTCTGTGTTAGGGAAATGGAAGAATGAGAACAATAGCTTATTCCTTCCTTTCCAGCAACCTGGATACATTTAAGTGCCAGTGGAAAATTACTCCCCAGAGTCTTCCCTCAGGTCCAAATAACACAGGTCATGGTGAGAGTCATGCACATAATGACCATTTCACAAACAAAGACGCTCTCTACCGTGTCCCAGGGAATATGATGTATCTTTGAAATCACAACCATTAGCAAGCCTCCCAAATTTTACTTATTTTTAATTTATCTGGTAAACTGCTGTCAAAAGCAACATTCTGTCTTTCCTCATTCCTCAGACAATATCAAATGACTAAAGAAGGAAGCTCAACAAGTCACTACATGAAGTAGCTGGGAGGGAGAGGGCATTCGGTTGGTGCTGGAGTGGGAGCAGGAGCCAGTTCAGCTGTGGGGTTTGTTTCGGAGCAATGTGAAATGAGTGGGAGGTGCAGAGATTTGTTGAAACAAAGGTTGTTACCTGCAAGGAAGAGGCTATATAGGTGTGTTGGCAGAACTCAGCTTACAGGAACAAAATCTTTTATGAAGCATGGCTTACAAACTCCACTGCTTGGGATTCAGGCAAGGATGTCTACCTAGTTCAAGGGAAATATCATGCTTCCAGATATTGCATCAGCTTTTGGAACATGAACCAAAAAATGGGTCTTTCAGTAACCAAAATATGTCTATCTAAAGTTACTCGGTTTACTTTTTCCGATAATGGCAAGACTTTAGGCCCAGATGATTACATTTTCCAGAGGGAGAGAACAAATTCACAAAGGTTTTAACTTTATGTATTCGGGAGGACAGACTGAGTCTATTGTTGGCAGACTCCAAGCCAGGGGAGTCAGCACGAGGATCAAAGTAAAATTGTAAAAAAAAAGAATTAACCATAGAGAGGAACATGGACCTCATTGTTCTTCCAAGCACATTTCTACAGCAGGTAGAACACAGTAGTGCCTCATAATTTAAATCTGTGGCACAGAATGAGTGCTTGTTTTGTTGTTTGTATTTAGCTAGCTTTGATGGACATCCTGTGATTTAGTGTTAGGCAAAGTGTAATGTTTCTTTTTTTAACAAGACTGGCTCCTCAGAATAGTAATTTTTTTCCCTGGGCATTTTCACAAAGTTGTGCTTTGGACATATTTTTCATGCCCCATGGAAATTGTTGACATCCCTACTGAGCTCAGTCAAACAATAGAATGATTTTGTAATTCATAAATACCAGTGAGGAGGCTCGTTAGACAGTGCCAGGATGTTTTTGAAGACTAAGTGTCCCAGAGCTGTCTGCAGATGTTTATTTAAATAACTACTCCATCACTGAGATTTTTGTCTTGCCTTATTTAGCGATATCAGCGCTGACTTCAAGACAAATGCTCTTTACTGTTAAGTGGCTGAGAGTTCTTTACTGAGAGAGTGGTTGGGCACTGGAACAGACTGCCCAGGGATGTGGTGGAGTCATCATCCCTGGAGGTGTTTAAAAAACGAGTAGGTGTAGCACTTGAGGCTATGGTCTCGTGGCTAGAGAGATGTTAGGATGAAGGTTGGACTTGATGATCCTGGTGGTTCTTTCCAACCATAATGATTCTATGATTCTATGATAAACAATGAAGTTTTTTATCATCATTACTTCTGCTATGGGACCTTCTAAGCATTCATACTCCAGTGTTTCTGTTGCCAAAGTGCTTTCATACTACTACCTCCTTCTTCTGTGGCTGAGGTATTTGTGAAAAAGCTTAACCTAAATGTTCCAACCACATTCTCGGTGACAGCAAGTGCTCATATTTTCTGCATCTCCACACTATCTTTCCTTAGCGCATGCTCCGTTCACCTCTGCATTATTTCTCTATTAAACCAACTGTTTGGAAAGCTGTAACAGAAGGAAGTGTTGGGTGAACTCCTGTACCAGTAATTTGACCCAAATGGCTAGAGATTTCCACTTAAAGGTGTAATAGCATAATAATAAGAATATATTAATAACTGCTTAACATAAGCAGATATAGTAGCTTGTTTGTTCATTGATACCAGCACTGTTAATACTAGAATTTATCAGTCTTTTTTTTTTATTTCTAAGATTCAATCTTATGCATAGTGTTTCTACCTTTAACTTTATGAGTTCTTCTATATCTAGATAAACATACTCATGGTATATTCCTGATACTTGAAGTATCTGTCAGGAACTAGCTTTCAAGGTGAACAGGTTCAACTTTCTAAAATATCCATATGGCTGAAAGCTTGGTGTTTTAGAAAAGCACTTTTGTGTGCTGTCCAGCTCCCAAAAGCACTTATAAATTCTAATATAACTCCTCAGAGTTTAATTTCATGTTAATATATTACACATTATTATAAAACGTTATCATGCATTTACATTCTGATCAAAATGAACACTATACAAATGTTATTTGAGATATTATTTCAAATAGCCATGAGAGTACCATAAAATAAAACGGATGGCAAGCATAAAATAAAATGAATGGTAATCAAAATGGTACTAAGTAGTTTGCAAATGGGACAACAGTTTGATTAACATCAGCAGGAATTACAGAGATAATGGGAAGGTCTACACAACTCTGAAATGGTTTTCAGTGTTCCATTTTGAAATAATCTGCTATGACAGAAACAGATCTCACACCATTCAGTCAGCTCAGCTTTCTACATTGACTTGGGCTAGTGTGTTTTTCTCTATGGAGAGCACAGGTCATGATGAAAAATATAATATGAAAATTCAAGGCTTATTGAAAATTAGTTTTTGCTATTTTCTTTACTGGTTATGGCAGTGGCAGTTAATAACAATAGCATTGTCTAGGAGACTTGTGCTTGCTTAGCAACCAGTAGGTATCTTTTCAAAGAGATAGAAAGATTTTGTAGGCTATTGCAAAGAAAAATAAAGGTTAAAAGGGGGCTAATCTGGTGATCATACACTGAACATTACAAAGTGTATAAATGCTGGTGCAATATATAATTTTATTTTATAAGATGAAGTTTTTCTTCATGTAACCCAGAGTCTGTTTATTAAAACTTCTTAAATTCCATTTCTAATGGACCTTTTAAATTTCCTTTAAAGTGGGGTAACCTCCTTAGTAGTAAGGAACATATGGGCAGTGTTACACAGTTCCTCAGACGTCAGAACGAGCTTTGCTTACCAGGGTGGATCTCAGCTATGCCTGGGTATGAAGTGGAACAGTGACATACTGGGAACATATTGTGCAGGCAGATTTACTAATTCAGTCATCATAATTATGAGCAAAATATTTACAGTTAAATTAAGGTCAGAAGTGTGAAACAAATGAACCCCTGCTGAATTCATTTTCAGAAGTACAGAGTAGGATGACAGTGTTTGAGTTCTCAGTCAAAATATGAGCCTTATTTCTGAAACGTTGTTCTGTTCTCTTGTTTACCTCATAACAGAAATGAACTGTAACCTCTCCCTTCTATGCTTTTCCCTCCTACCCTTTACACAAGGGCAATGGGAATCATAGCCCTGACAAAGCTATAAAAATAGTGTAGGGTAAACTTTATCCTTTAGCTACAGCTGTTGAACTCATTAGTTCCATGGGACTAGTAAGATCCAGCAGAACAAATAATTTGTCTCAAGGGATTTAACTGAAGGGGCTATGAAGGTCTGATCCATGTCTCTGAGAAATCAATGTGAACTTTTCCAGTGATTTCAGAGAAGACTGGAGCAGATCTAACAGTCAGAAAATTCTGAGTTGAAACTGAAATTTATCCCATCTAGACACAGCTGTTTATTGTAAATACAAGCCAGTTCCTAATGGGGACAATATAGATAAGGGGAAATGCAGATCTTTTAAAAAATTTAGTTCTAATATGCAAATAATTTTATTGAAAATAATTATTATTGTAAATTGAAACAAAAATTGTCAAAAATATTGCTGAAATTAATTCCCTGACTTTTATGGATGTTGATTTTAATGGAACTAGTTGGAAATCAGTGTTTTCTAAAAACAAACATCTGGCAAAGACTTTAAGTTCCTTTTTAGTTACCTAATTTCAGTTACTTCAAATGAAGAAAGATGATGGTGTACAAAAGCTACACCAATAAACCTCACAAATATTGCAGCATTAGTTCTAGAGTGTGGGTATGCAATTCCTCTCCTTCAATGCTACAGACATGTTCCCTCACATTTTCTAACAGTACATATGACCTGTCCTTCAAATATCTTAAAAGAAATATTAGTTCTGGCAGCCAGTATGTTGTAGACGGACTTTGGCAGAACAGAAGTATCTTGCTTAAAAAAGTACCTGCCCTGGAGAATTTAACAAGAATGTCAGACCCTAAAGTAGGTCAGCCTTGAAATTCTGAGCAGTCTTCTCATGACAAGAGCAATGTAAACAATGGGCTAAGATTTTCTGTGCAGTTATCATCCTCATGTTTGCCATATGTCTCTTGGCCTGTTTTTATAATTTCTTTGTTGCTATTGTTCGGTTTGTTCATGCACACTGAAAAGTTAGAAAGAACTCAGAGCTAGCAAATGTGTCTGCTCTGGCCACAACAGGCAAGACATGCAGGAGGGCAGTTCTCTGGGTCACAGCTGGCAAAGTTCAGCTTTGTCCAAAAAGCCGTATCACTTGCATTCCTAGAATAACTTCATCTCAAGACTTCTTACAAGTTTTCCTGCTTTACAGTGAACGTCATTTACTTCAAACCAGTCCAGAAGAATATAAATGTTTTAAGAGGTTCAGAACACTCTCTGGTGGTAGAGGTGGCTGTTCGGTGACAGCAGCCAGGAGCCTGGTGAGTGGCTAAGCCCAGTGAAAGAAGCAAATGTTGGGGCCAGAATGGGGAATGATAGCTGACATGTTTTCTTCCCTTTCCCTTCATGGGAAATATGTCTATTTTCTTGGGACAAAGTCACTAAGGAACAATTACAAGTGATCCAATTTCATCAGAATATAAATGGCAATCTTAGCCAGATGTTTAAGCAGGACTCAGATGCAGAATTGCAGTGGCAAGGGCAAGCAACTTTGCTGGGTGGAAATAAAAACCAACAAAGTTAGAAACAAGGAAAAATGCTTTATTTTAAGGAAGAGAGTAGGAAAACAATTCCTTTTGGAGCAGCAAGCATTTTTCTTTCAAGTGCATATACCTCAAATAAACAGGTCCTTGTCATATGCCACAGTGTGTTCTTTAAAACTCTTATGACCAGGTGTACTACATTTCAACACATATTTAAGGATGGGGTTTTTTTTCAGCTGTACAACTGACATTTATTCAAAACGAATGCATAGAACAATTAATACTAAGGAGATTCCTTCAGTCTATTCAATTATGTTTGTACTGAAAAAATATTAGTGAGAAAAATATTAATTTGCTCTGATCACAGCTGATTTCAATGAATTTCAATCGAATTTACTTAAGAAGGTGAAGTAATGTCTAGGTGTAACCAACCTTTGTTTGGCCATTGGAACATTGTACTCTGTAGTTCTTCCATCCTGAGTGTATTTTCATTTGCAATCAATAATTGATATTTTGTCTGTGAAGCAGAGTACACCATCACAGTGCTTCTGTTAATGACATTGATGAAAATGAGTAAACTGGCAGTAAGCTTAAAAGCAAACACAGCTATTACTTAACAAGCAACCTCCAATTACTTCCATCACTAACCTCCTTAGTGCTTAGTTTAATTATGTCGCTGGAATGTATGTTTAACATTACCTATAACAGTTAATGAGTGATTCTTCCAAGGTCACCTGCTCTTATTAACCAGTAATCTAATCAGGCTAACCCCTACATTTCAGGGAATAGCCAATACAGAATGTGGCAGGTAGTTGTGAACTCTGCAGCCCTACTTCAACGGTCATTAATATTAGAATTGTGAATTAGCAGACCACCTGCCAGTGCAAATTTATTCTAGATCAGGTGCAAATCCACAATCACATTTCTGTCAAAATAACCAGAGCACACAATATAGTGTTTTGCCACCTTTTTGTTGGCTGTGCAGGGATAAATTGTACTAATTAGGCATAAGGTCTGATAGAGTGAAATTAAGCTTTTACTTTTTTTGTGTGTAATTATTTTAGATCACACTTGAACCAGGAGAATGAATTTATTTCTGCTCAATTCTTAACTCATGTGGCCATGACATTTTTCACCCTAAAGACCACCAATGCAACTGTTGCCCCAGAAGGTATGAGATTAAATTGGCCAGGTTTAGTTACTAAGGACAGAGAAGGTGCTGGGAGGGATATTTCATGCCTTGCTCCATTTATGCTGCTACACACGACAAGATAAGCAGGTGTCAAAATAGTTCAAGTGGAAACCCAAAAACAGTGTAGTGAATTCTGCCCAGCAAGCTTAGCCAATGCATTTCTCCGGTGTGTGGGTGGTGGCAAGGCAACAAAGTGGTGTCTGTAGCAATTCAGCAGTCTGCGGGTGTGATCACTACGGGGAATATTTCCACTTCTGTGATAGTGAATTGCAGTGCATCAATTACCAACAAAGGACTCCATCAGAAAATAGGACTGACAGTCAGGAAAGGACATCCAAAATATGGTGTGGAGAAGCCGGCTGCCCTCTCATGTAAATAGCTTTCACACAAGTATTCTTCAATCTAAACCCGTATCATTCAAATGATCTGTTATTTCAATGGAGACCCCGCTCTTTTACAGGTAGGCAGGGTGTACAATTTCATATTCAGCAACTACACAGATGGGAAAAGCAGATATATTTAAATTTTGAACTGTAGATTTCCATTTAAAAAACAGGTAGAGAATGACCCAAAACCTGCAAGCTGTGCATTGCTAGATTTTTTTTTAAGTCGTTGGAATTAGAGGTGAAGTTTACACGACAAAATAAGCAGTCAAACCTGTTCTTAGAAAAAACGGTGTTCCGTCATTTCTGCTTTCTCTGTGCAATTCCCTAGAAAGTTGTCTGTAATGGCCATACAATAGATGTTCAAATATCCCCTTGAACAGCTTTCAGATGGCAGATTGCTGTAAGCCATTTGATGGTAACATCTTTGTATATATAAGTTGATATATTTCTGCAGGTTATCTGGAGTTCTTCATATTAGCTATTTGTAAGATTGCAGTTTAGTCTGGACAACATATGGCAGTTTAACTGGTTTATTCCCTGATGAGACATTCCTGTCACCCAATGACTGCCCAGAAGAATCAAAGTATACTGGGAACAGAGACTGGAAATGAAACTGAGTGCCAGAGAAACAGAAAAGCACAGACGAAGAAAGTAATTTCCAATGTAATCTTCCACTAAACTGTCTAATTTTTAGAGATGTTGGGGTTTTATTTTTAAATGTGAGGAGCAAAGACTCTCTATTTAAAATAAAAGGAAACCAGGTCTTCTTTATTGTAAGGTTGCTTTTATACCAAAAGATCACATTACCTCTTCAAGGTCTGCCACCATCTATTTTCTCCTTGCATAAGTGGAGAAACACAGATTGAGATCATCTGCTAATAAAACACAAGGTTTGTGACCCTGTTCTTAATCTAGGACTTACATTACTGCTTCTGATGTGGATGTCGTGGATGTGCCTTAGACGAAAATAGTCTCAAAAGTATTTGAGTCCATGAGACACTGGTGTCTCAGGAGATGATAAAAAGAAGTAGGAAGTAATCTAAAGAGTAAAATAATTTCAATTAAATTCATTAGAAAGAGAATATTACAGAGATGGCAGGAACACGTGCAAAAATGGGTTTATAGATGAAAAAACTCACCAGGCTTGCCATTTGGACTCATTATATTCTGAACAAGAATTTACTTTCTTAAAATTTCAGTTACAGAGAGAGCATTTTTTTTTTTACCTATGCATCTAAGATAAATCTATGAGATGGTAATGACATGCCATAACATGTTACTGATAGTGTAGTCATTACAAAATTTACATAATTAATTTCTAGACCTCCAAAAAAAATGGATTGAACTGGCAATATGTTCCATGCTTTACCTATCTGTTTAGTTAAATAACCAATCCCTTCCCTGACCACATAATGACTAAGAAATAATGCAGGCTCAGAAAGCTATGCTTTTCTTGGTTCAAGGACAGTTGATAATAAAAATGCTGTCTGTCCTGTTAAATTCTTTGTTCACTCCCAGGCTCCCTTTACATTGCACTAACTTTCTCTCTTCAAGACAGATTTACTAGAGAGGAGTTAGTTCGAAGACGGGTGTACTTCATGGTTTGGTGCTACTGGGAGCCAGACATCAGCCCCTCTCCTAGAGCTCTTTAAGGTGGTTCCACTCCTAAGATGACAGGTCAAATACACTTAAATTATCCCAGAAAGATCTTTATCTCAGGTTTTATTTAAAGCTTCCGTTTCTGGGATCCCAATTCCAGCACTTCAACATTCTCATGTTTAATAGTTCAGATTAAAAAAAAAAAAAAATCTAAACTAACTATTGGAAATTAGATTATTTCATTCATTTCATCTTTAGCCAACCATTCAAACTGTTGATTCCATCCATTCTATAAACAACACTTTACACATATAAAAGACCCCTCTCACTCCATAATTTTTCTTTTCTAGGCTAAGCAAGCCTCTTTTTTTTCAACTTCTTCACATTTTATGTTTTCATAACTTTTTTTCGGAGCTCTTTTCAATTTATTTCCCTCACACACTTTCAAAGTGTGGTAGAAAAAAGTCAATGTGATTTTCCAGTGAACTAGGCCTCACAATCTCAGACTGCGGTAATTTTCCCTAGATATAACAAACAACATTTAGTAATTAACTAAGAGTTAAAATTAATCTTTGTTGTTGTATTGTCTTGAACATCATAATATTGCTGGCCCAAGTTAAGTCTGAGGAGAACAAAGGATTAGTCCGATATATTTTGTTCTTGACATCTATAGTGCTTGCTGCTTAGCATGACATTTTCCCGTGAGAGCTTGCAAGTTTATAATTTAGTAATTTGCTACAGTTTCTTCCCTGGAGCACCTTTTATCTTTTTTCAAAAAATAAGTAGTACTCTTGTCCTTCATGTACCCTGTGATGTTACCCATCAGGGTACAGGCACTGTGCTGACTACTTCCTGAAGTATTTTAGCATTAAGTTTCTTATTCATTTTATAAATAACATTGGGCAATATCTTCAGCATTTTCAAAAGTATCATCTGGTGAATCTGAGGGCTCACTAGATAGCAGTCAAGCAAGGTCTATCATAAGGAGTGCAAACACCATGTAAAGAAAGAGGAAGAGAGCTGCTGACAAAAATCATAAGTAGAGAATTAGGTAATTAAAAATTTTAATCATCTTATGCTATATCTGTAAAGTAAGCATTGAGGGGGAACAATTTTGTGCTATTGATTTTGAATACATTATCTTGGCATGTTTCATCCAGTCTAGTTTATAATCTTGTGTTTCTGGTGTTTCTGTGATATACAGAGTGTTTCTGGTGATGGTTCAGGGATTAGCATAAGCCAAAAGCATTTCTGGTCAGCAATTGGCATGGAGCTACACTACTTGTTGGCCAAGAGTATGGCTGTAGCTATTCTATGCCAGCACTAAAGAACAATTAAATACATCCTTATTTTGTTATAATAGATGTAACTACATTACACCAAAAAGTTAAGAAGTGTATTCAAACTACTCCAAAGTTCTGTTTAAATAAGGAGACTTTTGCTGCATTTTAATTTATTAATATACGTGTGGACACACTGTCCAACTGGTTAGCTAAACCCACATAAAAGAGCTACTGAGCCTCTGAAGTTTGTGTACGTATATAAAGTGCAAATACACACACAGGCAGAAAGTACAAATAAAACATGTTTCACACAAAACATGCAAGGTGTGGGTTTTTGAGAGCTGGCAATATGTATGCCTGGCAATATTTTTCACCAAGAATGACTTTTGTTCAATTAAATTCCTTTAAACTTGGCTGGGAAAGGAAGCATAATAAAACTTTGATGGTACCTGGACCAATATAGCAACAGAAAATCCTTCATGATTTTGATGACAATAGGATACAACAAGGACACTGAAACTCCAAGTACATTTGACTGATCTGCCTTCTGTTGTGGGTCTTTTTAGCACAAAATCATACTAAATGTTGAGAGAAAGTGCAAGCAAAAATGATGTCAAGATGAAGCTCTGTTCTAAAATAATTAAAAATACAAAAAGATCTGTGAATTATATGTTTAGTATAATGAAGTCCTTAGCTTGACAAAAAACCCCACTATTCTCAGACAGAGAGTTCTCCCTGAGAAAAGTTTGCAGGAAGAAGGTTATGTCCTTGCAAACCCTTTATTCTTATTTATTAGAGCACATTATTATTTACCAGAAGAGTTACACACACATGTACACACACACACAGAGTCTAAGTCTCCAGGATTCCTACAATAGAAGTCTGAAGTCCGCTTACATAAACTGAAGTGTCAAATATCCCTTCTCTCACATACAGAAGACCTGTCACAGCCCCTTCACTGCATGTGCTCATGTAAACAGGAGGTAACGAGGACTCTGGCAGATCACTCTGAAGGGAACTGTACCTGAGCTGTGCTGGAGCAGAGAGAAAGCTTGTGTAGAGTAGAGAGTCCCTCACTCACTGACCTCCATTGTGAGCTCCCTTCAGGAGTTGCCTATGCAGGACAGGAAAAGAAGGGAGACCTCTGAAATAATAAAATAACTATTTCAGGGTTTCATAATTCAAAACTCTTGCTTTGTATTCAATCAGGAAATCTCAGGTTCCCATTACAAACCATGAAGGATTGGGAACAAGAATATAAGGCGGTGAATCTGTGATCACTTTCATAGAGAGGATACATTTGATAATCATACAGTCTTCAGTTTACAGGCGAATGTGAGGTAGAAATATTGGAAGCTGTTGCTGGGCTGTAAATTTAACAGCAGA
This sequence comes from Coracias cyanogaster, assembly GCA_033124195.1. Taxonomy (NCBI): domain Eukaryota; kingdom Metazoa; phylum Chordata; class Aves; order Coraciiformes; family Coraciidae; genus Coracias; species Coracias cyanogaster. The sequence continues at coordinate 19,061 of JAVSBS010005834.1, read as the reverse complement.
GTCAAAACAATGGAAATCAAATAGTGGAAGAACTAAACACATAAATAATGTGGTTGGTTTTCTAACTGCGCCATTTTTAAATCTGACTGAATAGAATTTAAAATAATATGCTCTGGGTGAAACTGGAAATAGCTGAAGGATTTCCTATGCCTACAAGGTCAGATACAGATGATCACAAATGTCCTTTCAGTTCTTGTAGTACCTGAATCCATGTTTCTCCATAAAGCATTATTACTTAATTCATCTCACCTAACTTAACCATCTACAAGAGAAGCTTTTAGTCCTAACTGGACATTGAGAATCCCTCTAAAATCTCTGAAGAGACAGGAGTCCTTAGAAGGCAGGGTAGCCTGTCTTTCTCCACAGACATCAGGAAGATGAAACCTATCTTTCCTGTTGGTATTTTTTGAAGTGGAGGTTAGGAAACAACTTTTTCATCCAGAAATTGACTTTTTTTCCCATTTGAAAACAAAAGGCTCTTTGATACACCAGACATATTATAAGCAAACTCATATGGAATTTGTAAATCTTCTAAAACTCAGAATCCACATCCTTTCAAGTTTCACAGTCCCTTAACTTTTTTATTTCAGTCAGCAACTTCATATCATATCTTGTTTTAGTAAAAATTAAAAAAAGAATTACCAAAACCCTGAGATGGCAACATTTGAAGCTCATTGCAAGCTAGAATGTCCCAGGAGAACTTGCAACAGATAGGTTTCTCAGTCAAAAACTTAGCAAACATATTCCAGTAGTTTTTTTGTTAAGTATCGGAGTGACTACACACTGTTTCAAACTATAGGATCTTTGGTTGTCTTCAGCGACAGTTCTTTATACTGGTAGGTTAATGAAAAAAAAAAAAAAGTACTACATTTTTAATCAGTATAGTTAAAGGATGATTACTATTGAACTGATTTTTTTTTTTAGTGTATTTTGAACTTCACCAGTTTGCCATCAACACAAAGATCAGAAGTATTTTTGAGCATCCTTGGTGCCCTAGGTTTCTGTGCACTGTGTATACCCCTAGTGAATATTCACTTTAAGGGCTGGAGACATCAACTTCCTGGCTAGTAGGCAAGTAGACAGATATCCTACATACACAAAAGAGACAAGTCAAGCACTGAGACAGCAGAGACGCCTCAAACACTTGATCTCAAACAATTAGAGGAAAGCAGTAGCTGAAAGCATAGAATTAGGCTCTTTGAATTAAAGGATAGCATTTCTAGTGAGAGATACAATTCCAGCTTTAGATTGGTGAGATGTTATTTCTGTTTCAAAATAGATCACATTCAGAATTGAATTGAAGCACATGGGGCTCCAAATTGATTTAGCAGTCAGGCCTTACTAAGCTGATTGCAGGATCAATTATATAGTTTGCATGAGTTTCTGAAATCCAAGCAAAATTTACTGTAAGCTATCAAATCAGAAAAGAGTCTGTGTCAAAAAAAAACCTGCACTGACTAGACAAACTAAATTGTGTAAGTAGTTGGCCTATTTAAATAATTTCCTATTTGCAACTTCTGTCTATGGTATTATTGACCTGCTATAAGCTTTGATGTAGAACAGTACTGAAAGAACTGATCTTTTCAGATTTTACAAAAAGAGGGGGGGTTTGTGCCTGTAGGCATCTTACTTCAATTATGACTGGGGAGTATCCAGAATTCTTCTTGATTCCAATGCACAAAGGGAAGTCAGGTCTGGGGGATTTCCAACAAAAAATCCTAAAAAGGCCTTTACCATAACATCCTTCAGGGTATCTGAGATCTTTGGAAGAAAACCAACTGATATTCTCACAAGAAGTCCCCTGTATCACAGTCAAAATCCCCATGATCACTGGGAAACCTTCTTATAGTTACACTTGCAGAGAGAGAATGCAACGGACACAGGTTTGTTTGCTCTTATATTTTCCACATTTTAGCAATAAAACTAATAGAAATACTTGTATCAGAATGTTTAATATACTGGAGAATGTTGCTCAGAATAAAAATTCCAGATAGTACAGCTGATTAGGATTGTGTCACCAACAAGGGAAGAGTTATTGAACTCTGCTAAAATGCCCTGAAAAGGGAAAGTTATAGACTGGCTATATCCTAAGTATTCCCAAATGGAAGGTTTACAGAAAAAGCAGTTTAAAGTTCTGGAAAATTAGGTCTACCTTTCCTATATAATCAATATTCTGAAAGCAGGTTGAAAAAGTTAAATATTACATGGCCACCAAAAGAAGAATGACCTACTAGGCTGTAGTAATACATGAACTGTTGTGTTATTCTATCAAAATGTTTTAAGTAAATGCAACAGCAGAACTAGCATCTCCTTTATGATTTAGATGGATTTTTGTTAATCTGTAATGAGTTATTAAAATCTAAGACACAGTATAATTAATAGGAACAATAACAACAGTGCTTAGTTGCAATGCAGTAATTTTTCCAGAACAGATTTTCTGGTATTTAATTGAAGTAACTACCATAGTAAATGGGCTCAGTAGAACTAATCTTATAGTAAAATCTTATTCTGATGTAGATTACTGGCAAATTAAATAATGACCAGTAATTCTTAGAAAACAGACAAGAAAATCTATTGATTCTTTCAACTGAGTTTCAATTCTTCAAATGCATGAGGCAAGTGGTACAGAAATAGGTTTATTAATCACTAAGCCGTGTTTAAAGGACAGTTCTGAACCCTGAGAACCTATGGCCCCAGATTGTACTCCTATTCTTCCTCCGTGGAAAGCAGTGTAACTGCTCTGGATCTATACCCTATGAGTGCAAAAAAACATTTATCCCACTGACTACAATATTAGTTTGCTCATAACAATAAAGACCAAACATTGTGACTACCATACCTGGGCTTACCACTTTATGCTTGAGTCATAGAATCACAGAAAGGTTTGGCTTAGAAGGGACATTTAAAGTTCACCCTTCTGCCGTGTACAGGACACCTTCCACTAGATCAGGTTACTCAAAGCCCCATCCAACCTGACCTTGAAAACTGCCTTTAATGCCAGGAGCTTATTTGATGAAACAATGGAAAAGAAGGAAGGCTAGAACACCCATCTGAGTCTAAGGAAATCTTTAAGATCCCTTCTTGCCCATTCTATGATTCAGTTTTGTCTTTTCCATGTGTTCAGTTAGACACCCTGCAATGTTAAATACATTGGAAAACATACCTATGGATTAATACTTTGGGAGCACCTATACTAAGAAAAGTCTTACAAATGTAATAGCAATCACCAGGGCTGGCTATCATCACTTTTGTGTCTGTATTTTATATCTGGGGGGTTCTGAAACAACAGGTGCTTCCCAATATGGCCTATGAACAAGGTAACTTGTAGGTAAACCACAAGGTGGATCTTCAGCATGTTTGTTCTTTTATATGAATGTTTTTACTACAGCTAACACAAACCAGATCACACAGCACCTGTTCTCTGCATTACTCAGGGAGCAGCTTTGGAGACCGGCCACACTAGTAAATGTCACCCCAGAGGGAATAGCTCTCATGGGCCTGCAGAGCTGTTTGCTTGAGTCTGTTTGAACTCAGTGTGGTGAAATACGGAAAAGCTGATCTAAGAGACATTGGGATTTACTGTGTCCAAAGAGAAAAACTGGGACACAGAGACAACAGCATGTACTGCATTGTAAATTTGGGATTTTTTCCTCCCCTTAAGCCAAATAACATGGAATTCTCTACTTGCAACAGATTCGGAGTAGTTATCCTCAGATTTGTACCTCTATTTGGAATTCCCAACAGATGAGCATATACAATTAGGGTTGCACCATTTTCTTCACATTCACACAAATGTCTTTGCATATATATCACCTTCCTGAAGTAAAAACACACAATATTGTCAATAGCAATACCACTAGGCACAATTCTGTTGCCCAAAGATAGTCTTTTATCATTAAAGATTCCTAGGGTTTCTCACTGGTCTTCAGCTGTTGTTCCAGAAGGGCACATGTCTTTTGAAGACCTTGCATGACACAACTACTACTGTTGTTGTCTCAAATGCCCTAAGGCATCTCAGCTGGCATAGGAATAATCAGTCTTCTGTTATTGCTGCAAAATCCATTATTGATCATCTGATAAAATGTGAAAGACCACTGATCAATCTGTAGGTAAACAGCCTTTCATAAGTCATCTAAAGGCAAAGGATTTTATGAATAGGTGGTCCTCCTGTGAGGATTATGTCAAGCCATCCTTTGCAGGCTTAAACTTGTGAGGCTTCTCCTTCGTTTTTCTGAATTCACCTAAAATAAAACTTGCCATTTACTACTTACTGCTAAAGACAGTTAATTGCAGTGCAAAGGTTCTGCATAGCTGCATTTCACTCCAAAAGTGACATATGTTGTGTATGTTACACCACAATCTAGAAATTGTGATTTAGCTTGACAAAGCTGGAAAATTTGCCTGTGGATAAATTTTTTCCCGTTTTGGGGGGGAAATAATATTTAAAGGCAGCTAGTAGTCTGTCATTTCCATGTCATTGACTGAAACTTTCCAGAAATAACAGAAAGATAAAGCACTTCATATAAATACTGCAGTAAAAGTGCAGAGAGGACAATGTAAGAAAGCAAGCAATTTCCCAAAACAAACACAAACCCACAAAGCATTCAGAGTGGATTCTAATTATGTTCCATTTTCATAACCATGTTGAATTGACACATTTCTAATATAGATACCTACCTTACTACTAAGCCCCCATGTTCTTGTTTTAAAAGCATTTTTTAGTAGTTAAATAAAATCTTAAATGTTTGACTGCCTACTTTAGGCAGTAATGTGAAAGTTGGGCTCTAGGCTTTGCTATCATTTACATTAGTTTGTAATGCTTAACATTTTCATTTAAAAATTATTACAGAGAAAAGTCAGTCCTCAACTACAAATGCATGCAACACGTGATATTATGGGATGGCAGGAATATTGAAGAAAAAAAAGAACATTTCATCAATACCTAGAGTAGTATCTCTGTCATGAAAACACGTACTGTCCTACCACCCACTCCTGCACTGGTAACCGCCTCTGCAGCAGCTTACTCTCTCATTGAGTCCCACAGACTCCCCAGTGCCTTGGCAGAGTGCATTTGTTTATGGTGCAGGCAATCTCCTTATCATCCAGCCCAAAGGGGCAGCATTTGTTAGCTCTGCACCAGCTCCTACAATCATTAGTCCAGGGGCTGTGGAAAACTCAGCACTCTGTTAATCCATTTACAGTTCAAATCAATAAGCCAGCACTGAATTTCTTTCCGTGTTTCCCCATCTTACTTGGTGCATTCTCTCCAGCTCAGTCCCTCCCCATGAGCAGATCTGACAGCAACACTCTCGCCCAGCTTTTCTGCTCACAGGCATTTCATCTCCTCAGCACATTTCTAATCAAGCCTCGGAGCTCTCAGGAGACAGGTTTGGCCTCACTGCCTATCTTTGGCTTTCTGTGGACCTCAGCCCTTTCCTCTGGATGTTCAAATACTTTTCATGGGAGAGTACTCCTTGGCATCTGCCAGCTCTATTCTTCTCACAACCTGTTCTTGTGTGATTTAGGACTATAATCCCATTCCAATACGCTAAAGTTGACATTATTTACTGTTGCCAGTGCTGCAGCAGGTGCAGCACAGAATAATTCCTGACGGGAACCACCAAGAACCTTCCAGTTTAAAATGACTACTTCTTTACCTGCAGTTTCCTTTTTTTCTTGTTTGGAGGCTGGGCTTACAAACATGGTAAACAAGGAAAGATTTCAGAAAAGAATCCACAGCAATACTATGAACAGCAAACAGAAAACTCTTCTACATGTATTTTCTTGATAACTTGGCTCTTTGCAAGGAAAATTATTTTTGTGACAAAGAAGGATTTCCTATATGAGTCTGTAAGGAGTCATTCACCCCCACAACATTGTATGAGTCTTTAAGCATGTAAAGTATTTTGAATAATAAGGCAAACAGATTCAAATGGAAAATTCTCTCTAGATTACAAGGAGCTTGGTGGTAATCATATGTTCCTGCTCATGTTAGTATATGACCTGGCTAGGCAGGAGAAGGGTCCTCAGGTACAAAAGAGGCTGAGAACCTCTGCTCCAAAGTAAAACAAATCTATCTATAGCCAGCACATCACTGCTTCCCTCAGAGCAAATCAGATGCAGTTCCAAAGAACTAAAGACTTATCATGTCCTTTTTCATGAATTCTGCACTTCTTTCTCTGCCTTTCACAGCTATTTGAAGATCATAGTTCGACTTAAAAAGAAGTATACAAGTTAAAGTATTTTTTTCTCAACTGACCTAAATCAGTCCTTTCAAACACAACACCTGGGTGATAGCTTTGGAGGTCAGTCTTTGCTCTGGGGAGAATGACCTTGTGGACCTACTAAGAAAATAGAGTCAACTGTTGGAATCTCAAACCCATACAAAGGTCCTGAGTTTGAGAGAGGATCACAAGACTTACGTTCTTTTGCTTCTAAGACTTAAGCGGCTTTAATCTGTATCAGATCATTGGCAATAGGAAGTTGCTCACTTCTAATGGCTCTGCAGCGACTCATGAAAGGCAACATGGCCTTTTATTGGGAGAATGTGGTAGTTTATTTCACTTTTCATGGGCTGATGACCATATTGCAAAGTAATTATTAGCAGTGGTGATTAACATCTCAGCAATTATACTTAAGGCTGAAATGTTTGGTGACTGAACTCTCTGTATGTTTTCCTGCTGTTTCAAGGTTAGACCATACTGTTGTCCCTGCTACACGGAGAGAACTCACCAGAACTGCTAATCAGCACATTTAATAAACCCCATATTCCACAAAATGTCTCTTTATTCCCTTATTCCAAGACTGACAGATTTAATAGCCATTTTAAAAAATGGAGGGAACATGTAGAAAGACCTATTTTCTAGTAATCATTATATATAAAAGTATCACTGTCAGCTGGCAGGCAACTTTTCCTTTCAAAACAACAGCTTTGCAAGCTAAAACTCAGCTGGGATGAAAGGCAACTTTACATAAAGGCAATGCTGCTCTGCCTGTCATTCTCTCCACACTCACCGTAGTGACGGCTGCTCACCACCACATACAGACCTGCCAGAAAGAGAAAGAAAGTGAGAAGGAAAGCAAGAAAGCAAGCAAGCGAGCAGCTGCCCAGCTTCTGGAATTCAATTCATTAATTTGATGATTATTTTATACAATGTGTTAAACAATTCAAGGAATTAATTTAAGTTGCTTTCCATCATTTAAATTTAAATTTTTAAAGCTTGTGGTCAGTTTAGTCTATAAGAACTGTTATTCTATCTACTCCTTACTACATCTATCTTAATTGTTTTCTAATTTGGAGTCCTCCATCTGGAGTGTTTGAACTCTGTTGTTTTCAAGTAAAGTATTGAATTTTCACCATGGAGATTTTGTCCTGGTTTTTTTAAGATTGGGAAATTTAACATAAAGGCATCATTATCAGAAGCTGTTTGACAAGCACAAAATGTATATTTAATTCAACAATCACGTTTAATTCAAGCTCCAGTCAGTAGGAGGAGAACAATGTTCCATTAACACATGCAGTGCAGAGGGGTTTGCTGTTCTTTGCTTTTTTCCTAAATATTTTAATCTCTGAGGTAAAGCTTTACATAAAACTTGTAAAGAAAAAAATTCTGAAGGCTTGGAGTTTCTATCCTGCTAAGTACAGAAAGCGTTGGTGACTCACTGCAAAGCTTTTCCAAACTTATCTGAACATGTCTGATGTGGGATTTGCGTTGGGGATGCACAGGCACAAGTGCATTCAAAGTATATCCTGGAGTTTCTGGCTGCAATCTAGTTGGAAGGATCTTAAAGCAACTTTCCTTGGATCTGCCTAGGGTTCCACCAGGCAGAAACAAGCATATAGCTTTGCAAACGTTCAAAAAACCCGAATGTTAAAAGCCAAGCCACTTCAAATACTCAGTGTTTTGAGGTTTGGCTAATTGTATTTCTAGTGATGAACCATAATCGTTTCAGAGCATATTGCTTCCAGCTTAGTTGCAAAACTTGCCCATGACACAGTGGGAAAGAGGTTGAAAGGTTTTGGCCTCATTTGTCTGCACCTTGGCTGCTCCCCCCACCCCCCCGAGAAAATGATGCTTCAGTGCCTCCTTGTGGCTTGGTCCTCCACAGAGAGGGGTCGTCCCAGCAAGATGCGGTGCCACTGCTACCTTGTGTTTGCTCTATGGTATTGAACAACCCTTCTATTCTGTTACTACTATAAACACAGAGCTCTGGAAATTAGTTTGTGATTTGAGGTAGTGCTTAGCTCAGACGAACAGCTATGGCACTGTCAATGCCACAGCTCACCGCAGTGCACCTGGTGCCCCAGGATGGGCTTAGGCAGCTGCCCCAGGGAGATCTGCTTTGAGATAGTCAGTAGGGTAAGTGTGTTTCTCAGCCTTTCCTTCTCATCTCCAGCTACAGCATCTTCCCCAGGGCTGCCAGCAGGGCCTGCAATCAGCCAGGACTAATCCTTCTGCTAAGAACAGGTTTTGCTGAAACTGCAGAAGCACACACAACTTTACACAGACCCTGCTAGCTTGGGATAGCCTAGGGTAGAACAGCTCCACCTTGGGGCACTCTGCTGGGAATGGGGAGGAGGAGGGAAACACCACTGAGTTTTAACCTTTAGGAGCAGCCTGTTGAACTCGGGTCAAAGATCTGCTTCAGTCCTCTAAAACTTTCCTTTCCTAAACTGGAACTGAATGAAGACTTCTGAGCATTTCAAACTGTCTGTCTTTGCCCTACTTGGCTTCTACTTCTGTATTGAGCTCCAGGTATGGGTAGGACAACTCAAACTACTCAGACTCCCAGTACAACTCCAGGAAATATTGAACGTTTCAGAGAAAAAGGACGAAAGGCCAGATATAGTATTATTCAGACTAAGGGGAACTTGCTAAAGATGAACCAGAGAGATGTTCCAACCCTGGAAGCGAACATCCCAATTTTTTAACTGATTGCGTCTGTTGTGTCACTATGTGTATTATAACTTGCCTTTTTAAAATGAATGATGTAAATATATCACACCTTGGCAATATCTGCTGAAAATATGAGTTTGAGAAAAGCTGCTGGCACAAGCATTTTTAGGGATTCATTTGCCTGCTCTGGCAGCCAATCCAAAGTCTTGATTTAATTTCTTGTGTTTTCTCAAGGTTATAATTAGCTTTAAACTTGTGATGAAGATCTGCAAAGCTGAGGTAAGCAAGCTGTTTGTAGCTGGGGCCACAGTTATGCTGGGTATCCCATCCCAAATCCTTCCAGGGACCTTGCCCATACAGTGACTTTCCTTGTGATAAAAATAAATTACAAAGGCCTAGAACCTATAAGTCATTAAAACGTCTGGGTTTTCCTTTTCTGTTTGCTACTTAACAGAGTCCTTCTAACATCCAGTGCACATACAGCTTGATTTTAGATTCCAGGATGTTTAAAATTGTGTTTAATCTTCTTTCCTAATCACCAGCATTTGAAATGTGCCCCCAAACTCCACACTGTATTTTGAAACTGAATTTCTGTACAACTCATTTCCTGCAAACTCAGTTAGGCTCCAGGAAACTTGCTTAAAACTGAAGTGGATATGTTTTATGTCAATATGTTTACACATCAAACAAAACTGAAATGCTACCTTACTTTGGAAAATATATTCCAACTCAATTTACCAGTGAAATGTCATAGGTAAATATCTCAGCACAGCCTTTACACAAATGTGCTATTTTCCTTCAGTGAGAGGTTTGAGATTGAGCATTCTTTTAGGAAATAGTATTTCTGGATATACTTGGTATCTAGAAATAATACATCTTGTCAAATAGCAATAAATTATTTCTTCTACTCAGTCATGCGTTTCTCTTTCTTACAATGGGAGGCACAACAGGCTGGTCTTCTCTGGGGTAGCATTAGAAAAAAAACTTCAGAGTTTATCATGACTTTAAGTATGTAATTACATTTAAGACCGTGACAATAACAAAGCACCATGCAATGATACTGGCAACACAAAATGTAATTGAAGAGATTAAAAAGGCATGACTTTTTTTTTCTGGTTTTGGTGTCTTTTTGTTGTTTGGTTACTTCGCTGTCATTTTGAAATGCCGCCTCTGTCAGAGACCTTGCTCCAGGTAACCCAAAAGGACCTTTTCTATCACTCTAATCACAGTAACTTCTAAGTTACTTCTTAAGCAATGTGCTAGGATTATTCATGGAGTTCCACAGTGAAAAATAGTTATAAAAATATCGGAACTCTTCTGAATTCTCTTTGTGTTAACCCTGCTGCTTCTAAACACAGGAAAGAATTGAGTAAGAAATCTTGTTTTATATCATATCTTGGCAATATGAAAGAGAGGAGGCTGAGAAGAACACTATCTTGGGACTTACTTTCTTCTGTCAGTTTATGTCACAACATTACATTTATTTTAATGAGGGGGTGTTACATTTCATGTCTGTCTATGATAACTAGATTAAAACAAATGGAAAAAGACATGAAAGCCCGCAAATTCTAAAGCATAAGGCATTTTTATAGCTAATGAGACCATTCTATTAAATTACAAAATATAATTTATTAAATTAGAAAAGATAAACACAGTTGCTTTGTAAAAAAAAAAAAAAGAGAAAAAAATTAAAAACCTCTTATTAATCAGTTATAAAAACAAGCCACGTTGGTTAATGGTAGACAGAAGTGTTTTTTCCTCTTCAGAGCTCCTCTGAAGAATTTCCTCCAAAGTTTCTGGTGGTGGCTGCTGGCAGAGGAGACACATAAACAGGCCAATAGCACGCTCTAGCATGGTACCTTCCACGCTGTTACCATCCCTTGTGTGAATGGCATGACGATATTTCAATACACTAGCTATATTGTTAAGGAAAAAGATACCTTTAGCTTCAGAACAGTAGAGTCCTGGAGTTTAACCTCTCACCGAAGCAGCATGCAAGTGTTGTTTGAGCATGCCGTGCAGTTTGTATTATATTCCATTACAGCCCTACAGGCTTGGCAATTTTTTACTTACAATGTCTCCTGTAGCAGGGACCAAACGGAAAGATGGTTGCCCACGACTGGCTTTTAACACAAACAAACTAAAAGAGGTTACATAGTCACCTTTACTTCCATCTCACAGAAGCGGAACAGACATCTGTTTCCTCATATTTATCCCCAGAAAAGAACTATCAAAGAAAAGTGTTGTTAGTTTGTTGGTTTTTTTTTTTTTTTTTTTTTTTAAAGGCTTTGTTGTTAGACTACTGTCATGGTCAGTTTCCCACAACTACATAAGGGAGTGAAAGGCAGAACAAAAGCATGAGGAATAGGACACTGCTCCAGGTTCTGAATTTAGAGGATAAAAGGATCAGCCCACAATTTGCTGTGGGACAAACAAATGCTAAATAACAGTTTTAAAATAAATACCACCCAGGCCATTATTCTTGTAGCTTGATGTGACTTGTTACAAACTAAAGCTCGTTCTACCATTGAAAAAAAGATACTACTCTGAATAAAGGATACAGAAAAATAATTTCCACTAAATCCTCTATCAGCTCTTGCTTCATTCTGTATTTCTTAAATTTTTTTACCCACAGCAATGTTACTTTCTTCACAGGCAATTAAATTTACTCCTCACTTGGGCAAATAAAGTCACATGATTTACTGATGATATATTTATATTGCTAAATGAGCTATTCAATGCTTTTCAAAAAACGTAGTTAGCATACTTTCTTTATTAAAATTAATTTCCTTTTATATTTGCTTTATAAATCTGCCACCTTCACAGCATTTGTTTATGGCAAAACTGTGAGGGATTTCAGTATAAACATGACATGTGACTCAAATATTTCATTCTTTATTTTCATATCTCTCCTTGATAATATTGCCTCAAAGTGCTAATAACATCTTTCTGTTCTTCATCACAAACTCAAATACCAGATAATTCTCTTTCCATCTAATGACATTGTTTATTCTTCAAAAAAGTAATATTTACATTATATGATGCCTTTTATTCTGTCAAATCATTCTTCTGTTCTACTGCTAATTTCTGTAGTGTCAGCTGTTTGGATTTCTAAAAGTGTATGAACCAGCATGTTATAAATGTCTCTTTTGTAACTGCCTGAAGAGAACTAGATGTGTAGGTATATCACAGGTAGATCTATACAAGCTACCCAGCTCTATTAACCTAGCATTGTTAAGACTGTTAGTACTGTTGCCTGAACTTGTTCTCTGGTTAATCTCCTCCACTCTTGTTCCATGTCTCAAAGACTTTAGATTAAGCTGAGAAAAAACCTCAGCCTTTTCTTCCAGACACAGAATTCCACACTGCTCATGCTGTCTGAGTGTAAGGTCTGGAATAGGTCCAATTCAGAAAAGTTTCCTACATGTAAGAAAGGCATGATTATAGTCTATTTTCTATCCTTGGAAATCGAGGAAGTTAGTGGCCTGGAGTCTACTCCATTCCATTCAAACTCATTTGCACAACAAGTTTTGTCAAAGCTTTGCTTGGGCTGCATCAGATTCCATAAATTCTTCTATACTTCGTATTTCCTAACAAAAGGCAGCGAGAGTCTTGGCATAAATAATAGTCATGGTATAGCTGAATAAGACAGAGAGGACATCCTGCTCTTAGCCACTTGCCCAGTAACAAAACCAATTAGTGTGAGGAGACCATGGTTCATACGGCCATAATGCACTCTCTGCTCTTCATTGACTACCAAGAGCCTTGATTTCTCTAGCAGTAAAAGTCAGGACAGGGTCACCATTTGTTTCAGAGTGTGAAGCAGTTATTAGGTGTTCACACACAAGTCCAACACTGAGTGTACGCTTTAGCTCCACATTGCTTTGCAGTACAGCAGGGTCAACAACTCACCCTCCTCCAACGCAGTTCATTGACTTGGGCTGCGCATACTCCATTTTGGTAGGTGCACCACAGCTTGAGATACAGACCTCCACAGCACTGCATGCTGTAAGACACGGGACAAATGGAGGTCGGTGCTGCCAAGGAAAGAACACTTCATTTTTCTTTCAGAATAGCTAATGCCCTCTCTAAAGGAAACTTCCACCTGCTCTATTCATGTTGTATTATCCTTAGGAATGATTCAGCTTCAGCTTGAATTTTAAAATTGAACGGACCCATTTACATTTAATTCATCGATAAAGTAAGTTGTTGGTGGGAGCATTTTCTTCTGGCAAAAAAAATCCAAACTACTAACTGTGTCATGTTTCATACCTGCTGCATGACCTCTATGGTTCTCACAGGCACATTAGTTTCTCTACATTTTATATGAAGGAAATAAAAATAGATCTAGTTTTTTGTAAAACTTCCTAGGCATGAATTAGTGCAGGGCCTCCTCCAAAGTCTAGTCAGAATGACAGACAAGATCCACAGTGTATGTCACCTCAGTCTGCAGAGGCACAGAAATAACAGCTTTGGTAGAAAGCCAAGACAGCTACTCACTAAGCAAAACTGCCAGTTTTATCGTTTCATTCTTTTCTCCCTTCTTTTATTCAACCCCCATCCTCTACTGTGTCTTTTGATTCCCAAACCTATTAACTGCTTACGTTGAATATCACTTTGTTACTACATTTGTACAGTGGATTCTTCTGTAAAAGAAAGCATTTGAAGTGTTTTAGTCTTTTTTAACAAGGAAGCAAAGGAACAAGATGTACAATACTGCCTGAGCCACCGGAAGGTACACATGCTGCTTCCAGAAAGCACAACTGTATTACCATCCACATGGCACCTGTGATTTCGGACACCACACAACTTACAGAAACTTTTCTTGAGGTAACATCCAAGTCAGTTAGATTTCAAATAAGAAATATGTTGCTTGCATAGGTGTTTCCTTCCTAGCAGATCACCATTAGGAGATGTCTCTGCCATGACAGTCTGAAAGTTTGGCTTAAGCATGATCTATCCCTTGTAAATGAACAGACACAAGGATGCAAGCCACAGCAGCAATCTTCAGAAATGCATTTCTAAGACTGGCTCTCGGGAGTAGAGCTCTTTGGGATAATAAAGACTGAGGGACAACATGGCACTCAGTCCCTACTGAGTCTAGGAGAACTGCCCAACCTCCTGCTCTTGCCCATCTCCATCCAATGCATGTACCAGCAGCACTGGCAGGAGTTTGACTGCTTGGAAATAGCACACAACTCTGGGGGATATCTGTTGGCAGCCATGCCCTCCCCACGGGAGCACTTGCAGAACAAGGCAGCGGGGACAAGGTTTGGCTCAGGGCCTGTTCTCCTCCGAGAGACATATAAAGAAGTCTTTGGGCATTGCACTGAATGGTGGGGGTTTTGTTTTGTTGTTGACAACTGGAAATCAGCTGTGTAGTTCAGGCACTCATGGAACATTATGGACAGTCCAGATACTGAAAAATTCAAAGCAGAAATGAGTAGTTTACTAGGACCATTCTTAAGATGGCAGAAATACATATTTACACCATCTAGAATTTAATTAGTGGTTTAATAAGTCACCGATTTTTAATGGGAGTTGACTTTGTTCTTTCCCTGGTTTTAGTTTTGCATCTGTCAATTCTTTGTAAAGCAAGATGTCTTTTGCTATGTGTTAAAGCTTTTTCTCCATGTCACTGTTTCCCTTGACATTTACCTGCTCAACACATCTTTAAAACTCACAGGAGAGGGACTGGCTTTCATTGGACTGTTTGGCCCTCCTTACTCCTGACCCCCTCCTTTCCTTAGGTCAGGTAAGGTTCTGCTCCTCTGTCACTGCCATTTGTAGATGGGCTCATAATGGTACACTAGCACAAATTTCAGCTTACTTAAGGAAGCAAAACTGCAAATTTTGCTGGCTAAATTATTTTGCACGGGCAGCTGAGCTATCCATGCAGAAGGAATAAAAAACTGCAAGGAAGTGATGGCACAAAGAGCTGGGGAAGGGAGTACCTTTGTAACTACTCCATAAGATGTTTGGGCTTGGGAATTTGAGACTCCGTTCTTCAACCCTTTTGATTCTGGGAGCCACAGATGCGCTTCTTTGTTTTATCTCCATTTACTGTTGCCCTTCCTAGTCTTGGCACTGCAGTTCTCTACTACCAAACTGATGTCCTATTTCGTAGAACTTCAGTAAAATTTTGTAGACAGTCATAGAACTGACTTCGACAATGACTTGTTAAATATTTGGCAGCCCGTAAGTGCTTGTTCTGCTTTGGAAGCCATAATTAATACTGGTCCAAATGTGTGGGAGCTGTCTTACCTTCCTGAACATATTATGACATTATATTTTCATGTTCAAACTTTTATTATCAGTTTCTGCCTATCACTGAGGCTTCCATCAAGTATTTCCCACTGGATTGCAGGCAAAATCTGTAATTCCCTTTTCTTGTTACTGCAATGTCCTAATTCCCCGCCTTCAAAATCCCTTCTAGCACCACAGTTTATAATCTATTCACTATTTGGTTTTTTTTTCATCGCATAACAATCTTCCAGTGAGGTTAGGCTACCTAAAATAAACAAGTCATTCAAAAAAGAATAAATGTCAAAATATCTATGAGTATGAGTCTGTAACAGTCTCTGTTTAGAGAGTTTTTCTCTTCTTCATATCCTCATCTTCATATATATTTGCTTTGCTTAGGTTTTTAGGGTCCCATTCCTGATCTGATAGTACACATATAGTCTGAGTGAAATCAGGGAGGTCTCATCCTTAGGGATAATTATGCATACAGGTGTTTATAGATATTGTGCATTGAAGAGCATATTTTGTATTTGGTTTTGTATTTATTTTTCCAAAGATCTATGAAAATGTAGGGAATTGTGTAATAACAAATAAACGGACAGAGGGATGGATAAAACCTCTAGCAGTATATGGTTCACATCTCCCAAAAAAGCATCTTATATGGGTTTCTTTGATCATGGGAAATAAGAAATGGAAGATCTTGGGAACTACAAAACAGTTTGCTAATATTTCTGCTGATAATGTAATTGACAAAATTTATTATTTTCCAGCTAGCTGTCTAGGTGATATGAAATTATGATCTTACATAGGAAATATCAGTTTGTTGCTTATTTCACAATACATAAGGCATATGTCTGTTCTCAAATAGGTCCAACTCCATAATTTGAGAAGTCAGAATCAATGACAATACACTATATTCAGTGTATTAAATGATTTAGAGTCTTTTTCTCATTTATATTGAGAGAAATTCTGACATTCATGTGTACTTCAGCCCTTTGGGTTGAAAGACTGTTTTCAAATACTAAATTCAACAGGCCATCACACCTCCGTTATGTATATTTGACAAGATTAGACCTAATCCAAGAGCAAAAAAACCCAAACAAATATCCCTGAATCCCTCAGACTGACAGTTTCACTAGGCACATTTTTTTGCTTAACATGCTTACTTTCAACAACATCATGCTTCAGCCATCCAAGAATTGTGGTCTACGCAAAAAGTTAACCTACAGAACTGTTATGTAAACAAAAGATTTTTTTTTTTTTAAATACCAGAAAACCACTCATTTACTACACAAGCAATTTGCTTTGAATTTGCATGCACGGTAACCAGATCTGTTGTTTTATTTATTTTTTAGTTATTTATTGTTACAACCTTTTAAAGATTAAAAAAAAAAAAAGATAAAGATTAAAAATACTAAAATCTGATAAAGATTTTGTCATATATGCAACTGAACAAACAAAAGTATTGGTCTCTGGTGAAAAATGTCTTTCATTAAATTTGAAAGCTTAGAATTTCAGAGGTCCAACCATTCTATGTTTTTTAAGTATGATAATCTGATTTTCTTTTGAATATTAGATTTTTTTCAAATTGTTTTTATAAAAGCAATTTTGACACAGAGTTTCACACATGCACAAATGCAATAGGGGGCTGAGGTAGTTCATTACGCTCCAGTAGAACGCTACAAGAAGACATGGCTAGGAGTGGCTCTAGACACATGTGAAATGAAAGCATAAATACATTTTATATTTAGGACATACTGAAGCAGTTGGGTGTGATTGACTGGTGAGTACGTCTCTCACCACTGTGTTTCGAGGTGTTCCTGTGCTCCTTTGCAAAAGCAGGAAGCTGGCTTTTATAGCCCCCTGAATCTGCTCCGACCAAAAACTCTAAAGATACTTTTGCAACAAGGTCTGAATTCAATTCCCTCCATAGCAGTATGGTAGCTAGAGGGGCACACATAGTTTATAGCATCAATTTTTCCTTCACCCTCCATGACACATTTCTTCCATCTACTCCCCAAAAGCTTCCCCTGCCTCTGCCCCTCTTTGAAGGGGCTCCAGTCTTAATCATCTTTTTGTCTCCACCTTATTTCTGTTCACCTCATTCAAAAAAATTAGTTCAAGTATTATCTCTTGCTTCTTACATTGAGATTGATTTCTTTACTCTGGCTTTGTCTCCTCACATGCAAGTAAATAATTTAGATTGTTTTTCTGACATCCTCTCATGCTTTTGAAATTAATTCAGGAGTGAGCAAGAAAAGATGCAATTCCATTGCACTTGGTTCCTGATTATAAAAGTCACTGGGTCTTCTCTTTGTGTGACCAGGGATTGTACATTTGGTCTATCATGTTATCCCAGGGCATTCTCAACTTCAGCTTTGGCAGAGTTCCACAATTGCTTTGGTACCTTTAAGAGTTTGAGGAAACTGAAGAGGGCAGGCAGGCAGCAGGCAAGGGTGTTGGTTAGATGAAATCAGTGCATATCTGAACCGGAGGTAAATATAAATATATCACACTATATAGTAACCATTCCTTTCTCAAAGAAATCTCATGTTCCACCTGGACAGATTTGTATGAGAGATAAACTATCCTTTCATTTTACTAGACAATAAAATAGTTGAATATATTTTTAAGTTTCAATAATAAAATATATTCTTAGTTTTCTAGTCTGTCATGTTTTATAGTTTATTGTAACAGATGATACCAAAAATTGCAGGTGCTAGAAGTTTTCTTTGAGATAAATGCAAGTTACAGACTCTCTGGCTTGGTGGCCTGTATTTAAAATGCTGCATTTAAGGTTTTCTATTATGCATGTCTCTAGTAATACTAATTTAATAATACCTGTTAATACTAATATAAGTTGACATTCAAGTATTTTTCTCTGTTATTAGTACACTTTTCCCTTTGTTGAAAAATGAAATTTGTTCAGTAATTCCATGAGAATCTGTGCTTTTTGTCAGCTAGAAAATTAATTACAAATGTCTAGTTATTCTTAGTATAAGAAGTATTCTCAGTAGAAGCAAACACGGCTGAGGGATAAGTACAGGAAAGGCTCTTTTAATAGAGCTTTGTGTTGTTTATGTTGAAGAGTATGAGTATAATTCCTTTTCTTTTTTCTGCTAGATGCTTGCTGATCACGCTTTTCTTAAAGGCACTTTCAAACCTCACAATTTGCCTGCCTGCCTTATCACTCTAGCATCAACTCCTTCCTGCTGTGACACTGTGCTGAACCTTGACCTGTAGAGATTAGCTCACCCTAGAGAAAGGGGTAAAGGGTAGTTCGGTCTCCCAGCCCTTTTGATCTAATCTTTTGTCCTCAGATTTTCAGGGGGATTAACAGAAAATGTAGAGTTTGTTAGTACTTCAGTGATTTTTCTGTATTTTGTAGTTGTTCTTTCCTCCAACAAAAGATTATTTAAATGATACCTTCTAGAATGTGAAACAGTGTTATCAGATTGTTACTGATGGTACAGTATTAAAAGACAGTCAGCTTGAAGTTAAAACATTTGTTAATCTGATGGCAAAACTACAAGGGCATTACTGTACATCTGAACATACATAGTTAAAAGACATCAGCATGACAGTGGGCTTTAAATTGAACGTAAAATCAAGTAATAATGCAACAAAACTGCTTGAAAATAATTGTGCAGATCAATAAAAGACCATTTATTTCTCTGTCTTGTATTTAATATTGCCATCCATTCAGATACCAGTTATTACCTTCTGGCTACAATGGCACACACTTTGATATTTGCACATAGCGAGTGAAAGGATCATACTCAGCACAGCAGTGGCAATACTTCACTGTAATGTTTTCGCCAAAACTATACAAAATAACAATAATAATTTTCCTTGATATAGCAGTTTGTATTTATTTTCAAACACATTTTCATTATTCTATTTTATATTCACCAAAACTCT
>JAVSBS010005831.1:0-11585 GCA_033124195.1 Coracias cyanogaster | reverse complement strand
TGCCTGTGGAGGAGGTGAGAATCTGAACTGAAGAAGAGCAATACTCCTTCTATGCACTTACAAAATGCCCATTACTGTGGTATCCAGTGAGGATGGGGTGGAATGAGCGTTTCCCAGGAGGGAGGGCTCGGCTGCGCTTGGTTGCCACCAGCTCCAGCTTTTTTACTGTCAACTTCTGTCTACTTAAGAGACAAAGCTGTGTGAAGAGGTGGGAAGAGGGAGCGACTCCATAGATCTTTCCTTCAGGGATACACCTACTAAAGCTCACCCCTAGAGCATTTTTACTCTGGGTACAGCGAGGGAAATTTCCAGGAAAGAGGAGCAAGGCCCCATTCCTTCCACTTTTTCATCATAAACTCCCCAAAGTACATAACAACGGTGTAATTACAGTGTCGTTACACAAAGCCGGCCGCTAATTTGCTGTGTAATTACAGCGTGCCCTGCTTTGATAGGCCTTTTAAAATGAAGAAGGGACAGCACAGTGTCATTGCTGGAATGCCACGCTCTCCAGAGCGAGCTGAGGAGCCTGTCGTGTGCCATCCCGCTCTCCCAAATCCACAGCAGATTCCTTGGCAGGCGGGCAGCAAGGAGCTGGAGCCAGCTTTTGGGTACTGCATCCTCCTGGATGGATCCCTGCCATGTGGCTGAGCTGGAGGAGCGGCAGGGATGGGGTTTAGGAGGCAAAGGTTGTCCTGCAGTTAGACCTTGGGATGGTAGTTTGATGCTGGAGGCAAAATGGAGGTTGGCTTGGAGTGTTCTTCACCAGGTTTAGGGGTGCATGCAATGCAGTCACCCCAAATGACTGCTTTCAGCAGTGGTACCAGTTTGAGCTGGGGTTTTAGGGAAGAAGGGAACAAATCCAGGTGGATTTGTGGTGGGGAGACCCTGTCCCACGTTGCCCAGAGAGGTGGTGGATGCCTCATCCCTGGAACCATTCCAGGTTGGCCGGGGCTCTGAGCAACCTGCTCTAGCTGCAGATGTCCCTGCTCAGTGCAGGGGGGGTTGGATGAGATGACCTTGAAAGGTCCCACCCAAACACATCTGTGATTTGTCCCAGACAGAAGATCTTTTCCTTTTTGCTGGTCCTTGGGTGGGCACAAGGTGAAAAAATTATGCAACTTAGGATGGATCCAAAGGATGGAGCTGCTGGCATCTCCCAGGCTTACAAATTTTGCTAAGGGGGAGGACCTGTGCTTGGTAGGATGGTTCCAAGGAACTAATTGGGATGACGGAGGGTCTGATCTGCTTTACTTGAGTATTAAAATGCCCCTGGAGCCAGGGAGTGACTCTTCAGTGCACCCGGAGGTTGGGGGATCCCCTTGGAAACTGGGATCTTCCTTATGGATGCCTCTAGGTCAAGACCTGACTCCCCAGCTTTGCTTTTCTGCTGTTTGCAGCTGCTCCAGATCAGCGTAGCTCCACCGAAGCCGGGGATAAATGCTGTGATCCAGTGTAAAGCCCCATTGCTGCAGAAGCTGGTGGGACAAATCCGTAGCAGACACAAGCTCCGCAGCTGTCTCAGGGCCAAAAATTGGGTCTGCATCCCCTTTTTTTAAATTTTTTTAACCCACAACATAGTTACACATCTCAGCCCTTTTGTTCCTCTTCCGTGACTACCCTGCTCGCTGCCTGGGTTTCTTTTTTTTTGTTGTTTGTTTCTTCATTGTGTAGTTTATAATCTTCCAACTAGATAAAGAAAAAAAAAAATTGGTTTACAGCGCTGGCCAAGGCAGCTCTGGTTTCGTTGGCGCGGAGCCATGCTTACATCTCCAGTCAAAATACTGCTGCTTAAACAATAAATATTTATTGATTCTCCTACCAGCTCCTACATTTTTCCCAGGTGCAGTGGAATTTACGGGGGGGGGGCAGTTGAATCCTACCCGTGGCAATATTATGAGATGGCTCCAGAGATAGCTGCTCTCTAAGTGGTCTTGGATGATGATGATGATGATGATACTGCAAAGGTGGCTTTAGTCCTGCAGTGTGGCCCAGCCTATAGATCTGCTCCCTTCTGTCTGTCTGTCTGTCTGTCCGCCGCAGGTTTGGGCCTGTCACTGCTGCAGGATTTGGGGGTAATTATAGGAAAATGCACAAATCTGCGAGTGGCTTTACCTGCCTGCGTATCTCCCGGAACACGGGAGGGACTCGTGTCCCGCGGGGCAGACAGAAAGCCAAAAAAAAAAAAAAAAAATTAAAATCAAGGTGGTTTCTGTTTGTAATTCGGTTCAAAAGCTCGGCCTTCGTATGGTGCTGAAAGCTGGTTGGGCAGGAGCAGGCTGCGAACGCTGGCGTGCGAAGCCTGAGCTCCTCCTGCAAGGCTGCGGGTGTTTAGATGAAGGTGAAGCGCTCGGTGCTTGCTCTCAAAAGTGCTCCAAGTTCTTCTGTTCTCTTCTCCAGGGTGGTGGTGGGTGACTCCAAGTAGCTTTTAGCTTATTTAGCCCTGGACAGAGGGGTAAACCCAGAGCTCTCTACTGTTGCTCACCTCTTTCTGAACTGTGAGGTGAAACTACACTCTTTTGTGTTGTTTTTTTTTTTTTTAATTAATTTTGCACTCCACTGGCAAAAATCTGAGACCTAGTTTTGCTCTTTGGTCCCGTGAACAGCATCAGGTCATTGGGGCAATATCCGTGTGTGAGGACTGGGCAGATGATCCATTTTTCTTGCTGACTCTGCACAATTTTGGGGACAAATGCAAGGAAGAAAGAGCAGCTTTCTTTAGCGGAGAGGAAAATCCCCTCCTTTCTGTGGCTCCCTCTGGTTGGGGAATGAGCTGAAGCTCAGAGGTCACTGAGCCCGCGGCAATTTGCAGCCCCAGTTGTGGATTGGGAGGTGCAAAGTCCCGGGGCTCTGTCTGGGTCTGAGCTGGTGGCTCTGGGGCTGTAATTCCCATCCCCATCATCTCACAGCAATCCCCTGCTCCAGCAATCCGGCTTTTTTGCTCCTGTTTAACCTTTATTTAAAGCCCCAAGAAGCAGAAGCCTCCATCTGAGGTGGCTGGTGCAGAAACCCAACGTTACTGGGATGACAACCGGTGTCCGAGGCGCTGAGCCGTGCTGGCCCTGCATCCCCAGCGCCCTGGGTGGCTTTGCTGTCCTGTGGGACGGGGCTGGTTGTAGGAAACCTCCTGAAGACCACGTTGCTGGGGTGGCTGTGGAGCTGCAGGCCAGCTCCTAACCCCAGCTTCAGCCTTTGGAGCTTGTTAATGAACAAAACGCATTTTCTTCCGCGGAGGGGGGGTTTTAAATTGGCTCCACATGGATTATGTAGGTTGTCGCACTTTCCCGGAGGGTGATGGCATGAGTAGGAATGTGGGTTTGATGAAAGAAGCCAGACATTGAGTCAAAAACAGAGCGGCTCCCCCCGCGCTCCCCTCCCCATGCCCCCTCTCCCCCCCATCTCATCTCAAATATTTGACGTGATTCCAAGGCATTCTTCAGATGGCTGGTGGGGAGCACAGGAGAAGCCAGCTAGTGGGACTTGGCTTTTTTTTTTTTTGAAACGCAGCATGCTTTTGGGGACTCTGGGCCCAAAAGATGTTGAGGGAAGGCTTGAGGAGATCTGGCTTGAGGGAAAACTGAGGCACAGTGCAGCAGGGACCTGGGAGCATCCCCAGCCATGTACTCCAGGTCTCCCTCTACTTGCAATATTTAGGTTTTCTTACGGCCTGTGTTAAACAAGACAACACCTCTCCAGCTCCTCCAGCACCAGGCAGGCCAGGACCCATCTGCCTCTCAGCAGTTCCAGTTTGGGTGCACTGATTGACTCTGATCTGGACTGGGAGGCGGGGAGGCGGATGGCTCAGCCCCACATCCCTCCAGGAACCAAGCATCTTGCGCAGCAGGATGAGGGTTGTGTGTCCTCGTGGTGGCTGGAGTCCTGGGCTGGGATTCCCACTGGGATGCTGCCTCTCCTGGGATGTCCTTGGAGGTCTCTGGATAAAACTGCTGACTCAGGGAAAGCTGCCAGCCGGTAGACCCCTGAAACTGGGGCTGGACACTGAGAAGCGCTTCAGGGTTTGTTTTCTGTTGCTTTTCCCCCCCACTCCTCATTGGCACCATCTATCACAATAATCAAAATGTGGCTTTTTGACCCACATGAAAGTTATTTTTTTCGTAGGTGTCTGCCTGTGTTTGTGCAAAACCACTCAATTCTGGTCAGTGTTCTGGAAGCAGCAAAGGGTTGGGTTTTTTTTTTTTTACCTTTTAGCTTTGAGAAATTGTTTACCAAAACCTGAACCATCAGAAGAAACAAATTTTCAAAAGCTGAGTACTCCTGGCTTTTTCCACTGGAAAATTAAAAAAAGATGTCGTGGAACACGTGAAATTGGGTCTTTTTTTTCTTTTTTTTCCTTCTTTTTTTACACATTATTGTTAGAAGCGGCTTTCAAATGCGATGCCAAATGCTTTCTCTTTTAAAATGCTCAAGGCACGTTACCCAACCGCTCCATCTCTCCAGACCGCTTCATGAGGTCAGCGAACTCAATTCCTCCTCTTTTCCAGCCAAAAATGGGGGGAAAACTCCTTTACTCCGCCCCCAGGCAGCCGGCGAGGCCGGCGGCTCGGTACCATCATCGTCCTTCCCTGTCCTGTGCCCCCAACTCTGTGGCCTTTCCTGGACCCATCCTTCCGAAGGGACGGGAAGAAACTGGGGCTTGATGTCAGAGGGCTGTCCCCGGTTCTGGGAAGGCCGGTGTCGCCGCGGCGCTGGGAAAGTTTCGCTTTCCAGCGTCAGCAGTGGGGTTTCGGAGCTGTCACGGTAGCCGTGGCCCGGCGGGATGGTTAGTCACTGGGGCTGCTTTCCATCCCTTTAAGCGACTCCAGATTCGAAGCTGGCTCTGAAGCGTACGACTTGAAAGGCCCCGGCTGTGCGCCTGGTTTGCCTTCGAGCTGGATGTTGCTGCTTTCAAACGGTCGAGCCCCGAGCAGCCGGGGCCATATGGATCCTATAGAGTGACCCGGCTGCCCGTACATCAACGGGGCTCGGAGGGAAGGGGGCTCGGCGGGGAGTTATCCCTGCCCTGAGCTGGTCGTGGCCCGCTCCAGCCCTCTCGCCTCTAGCCCACGGTGTTTGGCATCTTCGAGCTATGATCCCTGCTTCTTCCTTGGCATCCCCAGGAGTTTACACTCATTGAAAGCTGGACTTAGACCTAATAAAAAAAAAAGGAAGAAGGGCGGAAAAAGCCCCAGAGAAGAAGAAAGAACAGCAAAAAGGAGGGATAATGTGCCTTTAAAGAGCTGCTCGCCAGCGTGTGTAACTGCGCTCGTTAATCTGGTGACTAATTTGGTGCGTTGCAAAGCACTGGCTGCCAAGCCGGGCTGCGTCCTGCGATGAAGGCTCGAGGAGTCATCGGCGCCTTCCCCCCCTTCCTTCTCCAGCCACCCCACCGCTCCCCATGGCAATTTATTTACTCATCTGGAGGGCACAGCCCCGGCGGTCTCTTGACTCAGCAATCCGGGGCTGATGGGAGCCGCGGGAGCAAATTCCAGGCAAGAAATAATCTCATGACTTGTCTCGGAAAAGATTGCTCCAAAAAGATCCCCTTACGGTCACGGAGTGCTCTGTGCCTGCCCCTCCAGCACAGCCCTGCCGACGCTCCCGATTTCCCAACCTTGGGGAGCTGGGGCAGGCTGCCAAGGGGACTCGTTGGACCTTTCTCCCTTGGAAAAAGAGGGATGGATTGGGAGCTGGTGCCTGGTCCCCCCTGGGAGCTGGTTTGCCAGGGCAGGGAGCCCAGAGCTTGCAGTTGTGTTGGTTTTTGGGTTGCTTTTTCTTCCCCTGCTTCCAGAGGGGCAGTTCAAGTTCTTCCAGCAGGTCCAGATCAGACACTAGTGTGTCCCTTAGCAGGGCTGTCACTGTGGATTTGCGACTCCTTTTTATGCTTTTTTTTCCTGTTGGCTGCTTTTTTCATCCTACCTGTCTCTCTCACCCTGGCCTTTTCCCCACACCTCCTCCCTGTCCAGAGTCCCTTGAGTCCCATTCCCTTCTGAAGGCACTTTGGGAGGTCTGGTCCCATGCCCGGTGCCTTCCCATGGGCGCTGGTGATGGGGTGGGATTAGGCGAGGTTGGGAATGGAAGATCTTTGCAAACCTGTGTTTTTCTTGGAGGGAGGCTTGGCCCCGTTGGTGGGCAGGGCTGCTGAGCTTACAGCTCTGGTACCTCCTTCTCAACTGGGATCAAGGCTCTGGAGCACACAGCTCCTGCGGCTGTGACCGCAGGAACACAGGTCTCTGCGGGTGTCCTGCCTCCCTGGAAGGGTTCCCATCCACTGTGGTGGCCGTGATGCATTCTGAGATGAAGATGCCTGGAGAGAGGAACCAGCTCCTGCTCCCTGGTTTCCCCCCAGCCCATAAGTGGCAGGAGCTCGAGGCCAAGCAGGGAGACTCTCACCCCCAAGCCACCCATCCAGGGCCCTGCTGAAGCTCCTCCGAGCTTGTTACGGTTGGTGAAGGATTCCCAGAGTTCCTGGCAAGGGCTCCCGGCTCCTGAGTCGCCAAGTGACACCCCCTCCACCCCCTCCTCCATTTACGTCTCCTTCTAATAGCCTCTTGGCCTGAGCAGCCGAATTCAATCAGCCCTTTCACCATCTGCTCCCAGGCACTTCTGCCCGGGAAGGCTCGGGGCCAGAGAGGCTGTAATTCCTTAATAGCTTCCGGATGCTGCGCGCGGGGTGGATGCGAGGGCTGCGAGTGTCTCAGCCTTTCTCCCCCCAGCTTTCACTGAGGGTTCCAGCTTGGGCTTCCTCTGGGCAAATCTGAGCACCTCCAGCCGCTCCGAGTTATCCCAGCCTGCCCTTCGCTCCCCTGTCTCTCCGGGATGAGGCCAATAGGTGACATAATCCCCCCATCCTGGACAAGCCTCGGCTCTGGGGTGGGGATGACTGAAGCTGATGGGGCAGCCCAATACATCTTTGGCTGCCTTCCCCAGCTCACTCCCACCTTCCTCATCTTCCCAGGGCTTTGTTTGGCTCCGTCTCTGCTCTGGTCCCTTCTCCAGCAGGAAGTTTCCTAGAAGTCAGAGGTGAAAGAGACCTTCCTGGGGTTGTTTGGGAAAACTCTCGCTCTTGTGCATGGAGATGCTTGAATGGATCCTATCTGGGGATGCCCAGAAGGGGCAAAGCTCAGGAGCTCTGTGCTCTCCTGGGGATGAAGGAGGCTTAATCCTGGGGCTCTTCAGCAGCCTGGTGCGCTCAGAAAAATCCTTCTGTTCTTTGCCTTCATTTCCTTGCCTGCTTAAAACTAAATCATACCAGGAGAATCATTCCTGGGATGTTGTGGAATGGAATTGGTTTGGTATCGCTGTTTCTGAGACACTCTCACTGGCGTGGGCTGGAAAGTTTTGTCCCCAGGTTTCTCCCAGGGCCCTTTCTGGCCTCCATCACTGGAGGAGCCGAGTCCCTTGTCCCATGCTGGCCCCAAGGCTGATGTGAAGATGGCACAGGGGAGATGCTTGGAGCATGCAGTGAATATCACGGGCTCCTTGGGTTTTGATTGCTGCTGCAGGGAGCTGTTGTGTGTGTCTGTGAGCCACAGAGAGGAGAGGAAAGATAGACCCGAGAGGAGGGGTCAGGGTACGTGCAAGTGCAAGTCTTGAGTGGCAGTAAATGCAGTGATGCAAAGAGGTAATTCCATATCTAGCGCGGGGGAATTAGAGGTATGTGGATCGTTATGCTACCTGCCATCCCTTGGCAGCTGCTAGCTGGGTTGACTATTTACTCTAAAGAATTCTAAATAATTCTGTTGATTAAAGTGATTTGTTATCCCTGATCTAATACTATTTAGTCAGAGCAAACAGCGCTGAGATTTACCAGCCCTGCTCTGACCTCCCAACCCTGATCTGTTTGCAAAAAGCCTGTGTAATTATTTGTTTGGTTTCAAAGCTAAATACCCTAATCTCTCCTCTTCTCCTTTGGTAACTGGATGGCTTGTCCTGATAAGGGAGGACCGACCTGGAGTCCTCATGTGTGGTGGCAGGTCCCTGAGGAGAAGGGGATGAAGTGGTGAGATGGGGACCTGAGGAAAGCTCGTGGGCTTCTTCTCCTCCTCTGCCTTGCTGATGCTTCCTGGGCAGAGCCAAAAAACTCCCCGCTCTATGGAAGGAAAAAAAGATGCTATCAAAACCCCCATGGCAGAGGAGCTGGAATTAGATGATCTTTAAGGTCCCTTCCAACCCAAACCATTCTATGGTTCTGAAAGCCTGGTATTAGAAGAAGGCCTTTTTCTGGGTAAGGCAGCAGCAGCCTCCCCTCTGCAATCCACAGGGGTTGTGATGTGCTGCAACTTGCACCTTCCCATTGAGCAATCGGCCATGTATTTTTTTTTTGCCGCCTTGGCTTTACGTCTGGCTGGCGTTGCCCTGAAGGGAAGGGTTGGTCAGGAAGGCTGCGGAGGTGGGACGGGCGGCAGGAATCTGCAGCTGCAGAGCGATGTGGCAAGCTTCGCCCCCGTACCCTGCTGCCCCGGGGCGACGACGTGCGTGCTCAGGAGGTGACCCAGAGCTGCCGAGCCTACCTTCCTCATCATCAGCTCGATCCCTTCTGCATCACTGGCTTTGTGCTCTCTGTATCATGTGGAGATGTCCTGGGCTTGAGGAATGCTGTAGGAATATCTTGTAGGCACCTTCCACTCATGACCAATCAGCAATTTTTTGTATGGACACCACCAGTGTGTCTCCAGAGCAGGTCCAGCCCTTCCAGCTTTAACGAACGTTCTTGGTTTATGAATGAGAGAACTGGTGAGCGGAGGAGAGCGACTTTGATGTGGAGGGAGATATTTCAGGGCTTGAACATCATCCTAGCTTGAGGGCACTTGACTGTGTCCTGCCATGTGGTACCCTCGTGTCTGGTGTGACGTGGCGTTGACTCAGCCTGGGGGCGAGGGCTGTGGCCAGGACACAGAGAGATCAGTTTATGCAGGACCTGGGCTGAAAATCAAGGGAAGGTTGGGGAATTCCTTGGGACAGGCAGGTTGGAGGCGTTGGTTGAGCGGCTGCATGTCTTATCCCTTCCTGAGGGAACTGAGGCTCCTTTTTAGGACCACTGGGCTCCTAGCAGCAGGGACATCTGGGGGGTCCATCTCCATCAGAAATTTGGCATATCATCGTGATGGGCAGCATAAAGAATTGATTTTTTCTTCTGGACATGGAGTCATTTCATGTGGCTGTGGAGACGCGATGAAACCATCCCGAGCTGTGAGGTCATGTGTAGCTGTGTGGGCATGACACATTCCTCAGGTGTGTTTGAGCTGTCTTAGAGGGATCGGGATCTCTTGGTGGGGTAATGAAAGAGCTCAACATGAGTGAAGCTTCCTTGGCCCACATCCCTACTGCAAGGGGACAGCCCTGCCAAGAGATCTCAGCCTTCCCCTTTCACACTTCCGATCCCGACAACATCTTCCTCACACAACATACTGCTGAGTAACCTCAACCCAGCCTTGCCAAAGCTCGACTCTTCCTTTTCTGGGAGACTACCACGCGTGGTTTGGCAGCCCCATCCTTCCCTGGAGCTGGAGGCGTTGGAGCTGAATCCCCACTCTCCATATCCGTGGATAATGAAGGGAAGGGAGATGAATATCTGGAGGAGAGAGAGAGGATGCAGAAATGCTCAATCCGAGCTGCTCGGGTGTGACAACAGTAGTACCTTGGTAGCATCATGTGTGTGGTTTTGCAGCCCAGGGTAGATCTGTGTCAGGGTTCTGGGATGCATCCTTCTCCTGGGACAAATACTCCAGTTGCGCCATTCTTCATTGAAGATGCCAGAAATGGCGTCATCAGCCAGAGATTTGAGGTGGGAACAGCAGATGTCCTGCTTTTAACCTGGCTGGAAAGAAATGTATGTTCTCACGGATGGTGGGGAGCACTGTATCGTCCATGCGGTGCCAGATCCCAGCCACAATTGGCTTTGGGAGGGCTCAGCCCATGGTGGAAACCTCCAGGGTGATGGAGCCGGCTCAGCTGCCCTTCCTTGCAGGGCTCCCAGCCCAGCCCAACAAGAGCGAGGAATTTCAGGAGGCTTCTGGTCCCAGGCGTGAGCTGTTTGAATACCTCGGGCACACTTCCAAGAAGCAAATGAATATCTAGCTGTTTGTTCGGTGGGGATTGTTGGGAGTTCTGGAGGGGTTTTTTAATCTCTTTTTCTCATTGCTGTTGAGCAATTTGAGCTTGGGGTGTGAGGAGCCAGGTTTTAGCTGCTTGTTTGCAGAGGAGCATCTCCCAGAGCTGGAGCACTGATGCGGGGCAGCTGACACGGGCATGACCTGGACCTGCTATTTACACTTGACCTCCTTTCAGCCGGGGCTGGGTGTCCATTACAGGCTTTCCTGAGCCCACCCCGTGCTCCCATTAGTGCGTGCGTGCCCGTGCACGGGGATTAGAGCTCTTTAGCAGCGCGGTTAGCGGGGATTAGAGCGAATTATCACAGGGGAAGCGTGTCTCGGAGGTTCACGAGCGTCCTCCCAGCCCTGCTGAGGGAGGATCTGAGGCAAACAAGCCTGAAAGTGAGATGCTAATCCTGTCTTCAGAGGAGACACCCTGCCTCATGTGATGCTCGGGTGGGAAGGTGGTAGGATGAAGAGTGGTTCAGGGCTGGACCACTGCGAGAAGAAGCTTCAACTACCAAGCAGGAGTGATTTGGGCACGTGGAGATTGTTCTTTGCTGCCTCTGCGTTGGCTGCAGCCTCCTGGTCTATCTCCAGAGCGCTGATCTGTGAGCTTAGCCTCAGGTTTAGTTAACCCTGGGCTCTCTGGCTAGGCCGGTGGGTTCAGAAAATGCTTGCTCAAGTTTGCAGTTGCGATGGATGGCGTTTCGAGGGGGATGGCTCGTGTTGATTTAACGGCGGTGCCAGAGCTAAACCACACCGGCCCGACCAACCTCTGCTGTTGCTTCGTCTGGGTGGAAAAAATCTTTCTGCTGACTGCTTTGCATAGTTTCAACGAGCGTTGCTAACCCGTGGCCACATTCCCCAACCTCAGAGGTGGCCGCATCTCCCCGGTGCTTGCTCTTACCCGTCTCTGCTCCTTCCAGCAGCTGAAATGGGGAGGACGAAGCAAAGCCCTTCACCGAGGGAAGCCCTGCTGCGGGAGGATGAACTGTAGGTCCTGTCCTGCCTTCTGAGGCTGGGGAACCTTTCCCATAACTGCAGCGAGCGTTGACTCAAGCCCTGTGGTTTCATTTAGCTTTGGCCCAGGGGTTTGTGTAGA
Source organism: Coracias cyanogaster (assembly GCA_033124195.1). NCBI lineage: Eukaryota > Metazoa > Chordata > Aves > Coraciiformes > Coraciidae > Coracias > Coracias cyanogaster. The sequence continues at coordinate 392 of JAVSBS010005831.1, read as the reverse complement.
GCTTTTTTCCCTCCTCTCCCCCACAAAAGCTGGGGAGGACCGAGCGAGCTGCTGTTCCCCTGCGAGCTCCTGGGACTGCAGGGGATGCCGCTTTCCCAGGATCTCCGTCCAACACCCACATTATAAAGCTGGAAGAGAGTGAGAGGGAGTGGAAAGGAGCCTGAAGGAGGGCAGCAGGCGCAGCCCGCGACTTCGATAGCATTGGGATAGTGCGTGAAGCATCCTTCCACCAGTGCTGCTGCCTGGTTCCTCGCCAGCTGCAGGACACCCAAAACCAGAGCCAAAACAAACCCTCCTTCACCTTTTTTGTTTGGTTTTCCTTGTGGACCCATCTCCCCCAAGCACCTTTTTCCACCAGGCTTGCACCCAAGCGAGGTTGTCTCTGTTCTACA
>JAVSBS010005830.1:0-31334 GCA_033124195.1 Coracias cyanogaster | reverse complement strand
CCTAACTAAATCCCTGTATTCTTCTTGAGTAGCCTGCCCCTTCTTCCAGAGGTGGTAGACTCTCCTCTTTCTCCTAAGAGCCAGCAGAAGCTCCCTCTCCAGCCAGGCCAGTCTTTTTCCCCACCAGTTTGTCTTGTGGCACATGTGGACAGTGTCTGCTCCTGTGCTTTCAAGACTTCCTTTTTGAACAAGGTCCAGCCTTCCTGGGCCCCTTTGTCTTTTAGGACCATCTCCCATCCTGACAGACTGGTTTCCTGAACAACCCAAATTCCGTTCTTCTGAAGCCCAGAATATTTATTTTGCTATTTTCCTGCCTTCTATCTGATAGGATCTTATTTCCAAGGTCCTGCAGTCAATGCTGCCATTGCTGCTCTTGATCTGTACATTGCCTACTAGCTCCTTCTTGATTCCAAGTAACAAATCCAGCATCTGGGTCAAAGAAGATATGTTCTTGTTGCCCCATAAAAATTGGTTGGACTGTTCTTACCCCATGGGGTGGCTCCTCCAGATGTCAGAGCAATTTTACATTCCCAAAGAAGCCTGGGTCTATGATTATGAGCTTTCTTCTAGTTATTTAAGGCTTCATCTGCTTCCTCTTCCCAATCAGGCAATTTATAGCAGGTGCCCCTCCAGTATTCTCCATGCTGGTGTCCTCACCAAGCCTGACCCCCCCAGATCTCAGTTGGGTTCTTGCTCGCTTCAAAGTGGAGGAAAGCTCCAGGCAAAGAGATGTTGTTTGAGTAGAGCACAACCTGTGCTCATTTCCCTGCCTGCTTTTCCAGAAGAGCTTGTATCCTTCCATCACAGCACTTGTCATGAGCTACGCCACCCTGTCTCTGTGATCCCAAAGAGGTCATAGCTATACAGCTGTGCTCATACGTTTAATTCCTCCAGTTTCTCTCCCAGGCTGTGTGTGTCCTCACATCTTGGGGGCTGTCTCCACCCTCACAGGGTCCTCAGTTGTGGAACTTCCTTAATTTTAACCTGGATCTTAAAACACCAGTATCTATAAAATGAACTATTCCCTGCTAGGCCGTGGAAATAATGAGCAAGACAGCACTCTGCATTCCTTACCAAAACCACAACACTCAAAGCATTATTTTGCTTAAATTCTCAGCTATGATAAGCCAACATCATTACTGGAAATAAAATTCTGGTTTCGCTTTTTGTCTTTGCTTCTACCAGAAAGATTATTTTCCTTCTCTTTTTTTTTAGAGGAATCAACATTTGCATTCCTCTTTGAGGCAGAGCAGTGTCAAACCAATGCCCATCTGCTGTGAAACAGGCAGCCTGTGCTGTGGATTCAAACGTAACTAATTATTCACGGAACTGTAATTTAAAGTGGTTGGGCATTCTGCTGCAGCTTACCAAGTAAGCATCTGAAGTTTGAAATAAAACCAAATAATTGAAACAGAAAAGGAATAATTTCTTACACTCTTTATAGGTATTTTTTATTCACTGTGGTATCTGTTCTTTCCCCAAGCTGCACCTTAAGTAAAAGTGGCCAGTAAATGGACATAGAACGGTGTCATTGCATAGACAGCAGAGGGGAAGGACAGTAAATCATTTTGCTTAACTGACTGCTCACAATGCAAAGCAGGATGTAGTTTTATAAAAGCTGAAATGCTGACTAAAGGCAAACGTTTCATGTCTTTTTTAAAGACAAGAATAGTTGAATTAAAATACGGTTGTGGACCTGCTTAACAGCTTGAAGTCAGTTCAGCTTGATTATGCCAGTAGGACACCAAGCAGGGCATATGATTTATATTTTTACAGCATTTTGTTGGATCAGCATCCACACAGTAATGCAGACACACAACTTCCACCTTAAATATTTCCATTTTATTCTCAGATTATCTGAAATGACAGACACATCTGCACCTCAGACCTAATTTTAATCTTACACAATGGGCTACCTCTTTATTGAGTACACAATCCTCCCTCCCACGAGGCTGAGAACTCAGTTGAACAAGAAAATCTTGGAATGGTTATTATTTTAAGGTAACTTCAAATTTTATTTTCTTCTTTTAGAGTATATTTGTCTTTGAAAAGCTTAATTAATTTGAATTATATTAACAGAAACAGTTTTAAAATTAAAATTCTGTATTGGAGGAGCATTTTTTTCAGTCAGAGTTTTTGATATTTTATGTACTCCTATGTACCTGCTTTTTTATTTTTTTGACTGAATTACACAGAGGTCAACACAATTTACAAATTAAACATTAGTAATAGTTTGAATATACCACCAAAGGTATGCCTGTCAAAAACAAACCTCTTTGTCAAATCAGATTATCAAAACAGAAAACAATTTCTGAGAAATGTGAAAGATCTGAAACGAAACCATATGAAGAACTCTTAGTCATACAGAAATACAACTTGCATTAAAATGAAAAGAAGACATTTTATGCCTGCAAACAACCCCTTGTGTTAAGGCAATTACACTGTAAGCAAAAATCTGAATTAATGGTATCGCTTTGACACTCTGAGTAGCCCTGGCCATATGCAGGCATGAACGAGCCCAGATTTTTTAAGTGTGTGTACAAATGTATACTCCTTGGATAATTGCTCCTATTTAGTTCTGACAAGCTGGTAAGTACAAAACCTCTAAAAACTGTGCTTTACTATTTTAGTGTATAACTGTGTATGGTGGGTAGGTGTATGTTCCAGGGAAGCTGCTCCATCTCTGATAATGTGACAAGTTAATTTTGCTGAACTCTTTCTGTGCAGCCAAAAGTGCCGCTGTCAAAACATCGCCATCCCTACTGCAGGAATTAGCACCACAGCGATCCAGGCAGCATGACCTGAAAAACCAAGGACCTGTACCACTGGAAACTCCACTTTGGAGGAAGAAAACTGAAATCCAGGCAACAGCTCCAAACCAAGAGCCGACCTACGCTACTCCCAAGTGACACCACCCATGGTTAACCTTTTACACGAACACAGCATCTGATGGTTACTGTTTTGTGGGTTTTGTTTAAGGTAAAAAAGAGTGACTTCAGGACCAGCGTTTTGATACTGTAAAATCCGGTCAAAAAGGAAACTCTCTAAGACTTGGTTTGAAGTGTTAGAAGGCAGACATTCTTTACTGCAGCGCTGGGCGCACAGTGTATGTAAATTACCACACATGATCCGTCCCTTGTTTTTCTGAGGCTGAGGTACAATTTGGGTAGGTGGTCCGTGAGTCAGTGGTCAGACCTCCCCCTGCCACACCTTTCCCCAAGTTACTGCAGATTTTTGCTGACTTCGCGCTTCTTTTGTCAATTCCCTAGTTCTCAGTGCCTATTAGCGAGGATCTTTCCTTTTTATCAGTCTTTTCGGACTCTCCTCCAGAAAAGGCCTTGTTGTTAGCTTTTTTACAGTTCCGTGTGAGGAAGCAAAAAGCAGACACTTTGCTGTCTCTTGGCTCCTTCTCACCACTAGATCAGGTTTCACAAGGCCTAGGTAACTCTTTTACTTGCTTGTTTTGCCAATTGGGAAGATTCGTTGCCGGCTGTATGTCACTTCCCCCGCCCCCTCTTTAGAGAACCTCAGGTGAGGGAAGCAGGCAGGCAGTGTATGGTTAGTGGGCGTCTGTGCTGCCCCCTACAACTTAATTTCTGAAGCTAAACTCCTGCACCTAATGTTGCATACCTCGACTTGGAAGCATCAACTTGTGGCTATCAGTTCCTCGGCCCTGACAGCGAGTAGGCCTTAACCAGCGGCACGGAAACACCTGGTGCTCCGAGTGCCCCCCGCGGCCTTTGGCGGTGGGGCGACCGGCCCCTTCCCCCGCAGGCGGCTGGCGGGAAGCACTTCCCCTCCCGCGGAAGCCGCGCCGGGTTGCCGAGCCCATCGGCACCGCGCCGAGGCCCGAGGCTGAGGCGGAGCGGGGGATGCCCGCTGCCGGGCCCGGCTCTCCCCGCAGTCCGAGCGGCCTCTACGCCCCACGCCCGGGGCAACGCGGGCGCCACGAGGCCTCCGTGACGGCTGCGGGCCAGGCCGGGCCCGGCTGCCCGCCCCATCCCGCCCCGCCCCACCGCACCGCACCGCACCGCCCCGCGGGTTCCCCACTCCGGGCCGCCGCGGGTGCGCAGCGCGGCAGGATGGCGCCGGCGCTGCTGGACCTGGCCCACTGGAGCACCTGGGCGGTGTGCGCCGTGATCAAGCTGCCGCAGCTGGCGGCGGTGCTGGCGGCCAGGTCGGCGCGGGGGCTCAGCGTGGGCAGCCTGCTGCTGGAGCTGGCCGGGTAAGGCGGCGGCGGCAGCGGCGGGGTCGCGGGGACAAGATGGAGGCGCCCCCCTCCCGGCGGGAGCAGCCGTTGGGGCGGGGCGGCAGCGCCTCCCCTCCGCGGGGCTTCCCTCGGCGGGCAGCGGGGGTCGCTTTGCTGCGGCCGGTAGTGAAATTCCTTCTTTCACAGGGCGGGAGAATGCGCTGGGTGGGGGCAGCGAGCGGCCCTTGCTCTTTCCGGGCTTACACCCGCTCCTCGTTCCCTTCCTGGGTGGCCTGCGCGGAGCCTGCCGCCCCTCCGGCCTTCCCGCTCCCGACCCGCCTTCGCTGGGCCTACGAGCTCTTTAGGGCAGAAACTTCCTATTTTGAGGCGTTTCCGCGCTGTCGGTTAAAGGGAAACTGGCCGGTTTTTTCACCCGGGCCACCCATGTAGCTGGAGACAACTTCTGCTGTTGGGTTTAGGCCATGTATTTAAGTTATTAGATGGTCCGTGTGCACTGCTGTGCAGGTGACTGTACCAGCTAGACAGGCTTTTCTCACTCAAAGTAGTATTATCATTAGTAATCATTCTTTGAGAAAATTACAAACCATGTCAAACTTCAAAGATTTGTCAGTCTGTAATAAGCTTACATGGGCTAGACTTATTAAATCTTACTTAAAGAGGATTGTATGGAATGAAAAATAAACAGAGAAACTGTGTGTGTGTACATAGAAAGGTGGGTACAAGCACGAGAGAGAAGATAGCTTGAAGAGCCCTGTATTTGCTGGACCCAGTGATGGAGGTGGTTAGAACATCCAGCCAGATGGCTGCTCCCTCTCCACAGCAAGCTTTAAAAGAGGTTTTTATTCAGAAAAATCCCCTCACAGAAATGATGTGTTGTTCTTGAACTTGCCTGTGCCTCACCTTCTGGGGCACAGCAGTTGACAGACTGTTGGTCTGGTGCTGCAGAGCCTGAGGTGCATGGACACCCCACGGCCCCAGCTGAAAAGTGGTGGTAGCATTTTGAAATCGTTCATGTGTGTAAGTGTGTACGGAAAGGCTTTCTACATACTGTTTCAGATGAGCATTGAGAAGCCATAAATGTCTCCTCAGCACCTGCGTGATAACCACAGTACCCACACTGCTGCAGGTTCTGCAACTGCTCTGGGCAAAACTATTTGGAAGAGTTGCAAGGAGGCTTTTTTGAAGTCTTTATTGGGACCATCTGTTTATTCAGTAGACTATTTATTCTGAAACATTTAAACACTTTTGAGTCCAGCTGCAGGGAGCTTTAGGGCTGCTGGTGCAAACTGGGATGGTTCTGCAGAGTCAGCATGCAGTGACCTGGCAGGGGAGTGACACAGAAGCATGGTGCTCTTGGCAAGGAGTCTAATTTGACCTGACAAGAAAAAAGACTTTTAGGAAGTTCAGATACTTAAATTCTGAATACTGTGAGAGCCAGTTTCTTACAAGGCAGGCAGTATCTCATGCCATCTTTCTATGCCGGAAACCATCAGTTTTTCTTTACATAAAACTATGCCCTAAGACTTCTTTCTGTTTTCTCTGCAGCCTTGAAATTTCTGTCTAACCCTAGCTTGAAAGTCGAAAAAGTAAAGAAAATGTGATAAAAGTTCACTTCCTTTTAGATACTGTATTGTGGAATGGCAGGAAGGAGAACTGCCATTATTTGGTGCATTTTAGAACAGACTCTCAGTCTGACTGGTACAGCTACACTGGGCAATTTTGTAACGGTGTCTAGGCAGCTTGGAAGATTTTTCTATTCCTGTAAAACTTGCTTAATGTATAAACTGACCTATGGACATAAAGAAATCAGAGTTATCCCAGAGGTCCCAAGGCAATTGCAAAGAGAAGGTATCTTCTAGGTCTGGAAGACTTTATTTCTTTCTTATCAGTTGTAATTAATAAAATTATGCCTGATACACTGTGACACAAAGACCTTGACAAAAAGTGTGGGCAGCTCTCTACACCTTACTGTCAGTGAGGGTTACAGAAATAGACTACAGAATCATCAGGCGTGAACTTTTTCTTGATCTTTTTTTGATCGGTTTGACAGCTATACATATCTGGAGGCATTTGGCACAACTGAAACAGTAAAAAAGAAGTTGTGAAGGAGCTGGCCTGTCCCTTCATGCGGTCACACTGTTTTGTGTCTTTCTGTTCAGCTTCCTTGTGTTTCTGAGGTACCAGATCTATTATGGTTACCCTCTGCAGACATACCTGGAATATCCCATCATCATTACACAAGGTAATTTTTTTAAGCCATGTTTTGAAAATGAAACAGGATTCATTCACCAATCCAAGGCCTCATTGACCAATTCTAGCTGGAGCTGGGGGGAAGAAGGAATGAACATCTCAAATATAATTGAATTCTTACAGATTTTATGAAAATAGATGGTCAGGTAGAGAAGAAAGATCTAATTCAACTGCACATGGTGGAGCTGCAGTGTTAAGCTTAATCTTTTATCCAGTGACTCCATGTGGGAGAGAAACATAAACACTCCCAACTCTTAAGAAAAGCTTAATTTTGGAGCTTGCAGCTTGGACATCTATAAAACTTGAGAGACAAAACCTGCAAGAAACCACTCTCCATAGGCATGATGCCCAGTAGAACTGTCGAGGATTGTATATGGGCTCCTTCTCTCCCTTCTCTGATAAGCCATCTTTTATTTATTTCAGATGTCATTCTTCTTTTGTTTATTCTGCGTTTTAGTGGAAACATGAAACGAGCTTTGTTCTATGCAGTCACGTATCCTTTGAAATCTGGGAATTTTGGTTTATGTAGCTTGTTTGGTAGTTCTTTGCATAGCAGCTATGTCATCGTTTGTTTTGTGCTACCATTGCAGGTCATTTTCAGCCACTCCTCAACATGCATTCCACATTCACCTGCTCATTTCTGGGATCACAGTAAAATCTCTACAAGACCTAAGCTTTTTATGTAGCTGTGCTTCAGAAAGCCCACATCTGATAAGGAGCAAGACCAGCGCTTAATTTCCATCTTCGCTAGAGATGCAGGGTGGAAAGGATGAATCTTTTTTCTGATTCTTAGGAATTCGATTCCTACTCATGCAGATTGTACTTGCTGTTATGAACTCAGCAGTGTTTATTTTGTTTTTTTAAAATAGGACTTGGGCTTAAGTCTCAAGTCTTGTGCTTTGGAGCAGGCCTTGAGAAACTCTGGGTACTGTTCAGCCGAAGACAGTGTGAAAAATAGGAATACTTAATGTTTCAACCAGTGCTTAGTATGCTTTATATAGATGGTATAGTCTGTTATAAAGTTTCAGTAAGATTATTTCCAGATGTTTAAAATAATCTAATTCCCTGGGCAGTTTTGAGAGCTTTGGTATCCTTGAATTTTCAGTGCTGTGAAACTTAACGTAATGTAAGATTCTGGGGGGGCTGGTACATGCTAACACTGCGGAAGTGGATAATAGACCTGGCCATGGTAAGTGCTGTGTGATTATTTGAATTTAGGTCCTTATATGAAATTACTGCTTTTCTGGAAGCCTTTATCAGTGAAATATCTCCTTGATTTCCTTGAAAAGTCCTTGAAAAAATTCTTCATTTAGGTTAGCTTTCAGATCAACCAATGAGTTTTCAAGTGCAGCTGGTTCTCACTTCTGTGAGTAGCTGGAAAACATAGCACTGGCAATAGAAAAAAATAAAGTCTGTTCTGAGGTAAAGCTGTTAATTGTGTTGCCTTAATGACAATTAGCAAAGGTTTAAGATGTTGACAAAAGATTGCTTCCTCAGTCCTAATGTCATAATCTCCATTTAATAAACCTTTAACATGAGAGGAAATAATAGAGCATCAATCAAAGCATTTGAAATACGGAATACTGAATATCTCACAAGATCTTTTTTCCCTTTAGTCCTAGAATTTTGCAAGAAAAATATAATCTGACAATGCCCTTTGGAGGTTAAAGATAGTATTTGGCCTTTTTATCAGAAGAGAGAAAGAAATTCAGTTGAGGTGAACTGGAGTTGCTAATGCGAAAGATGATACAAATGGGGATCAAAGCTTCTAACCCTAACACTGATCCCTACGTGGAAGGGAAATTGGGGCCTGGCACAGAGACCCATATGGCAGTCCCCTCTACCCGCTGCCTTTGCAGAATCCCCCTGAAAAGCTTGACAGAGTGAATAGTCCATTCCCTTCATTATTTTTTCCCACCAATTGGACTCATTTTGCACACATTCTTGTCAGTTTTCTCATTCTTTTTTGGTTTCGTTTGCCAGACATAATGGTAACAGATGGTCTGAATCAACCTTGCTGTTTAGACTAGATCAGTCTCATTTTAGCTCACTTTCATAAACAGTTTTATATAGCAGGTTGAGAGGCTTTTTTATGTCTTTGCTTCTACTTTGTTTGCCTCTGTCAAGCATTTGCCAACAGTAGTAGCAGTTGTAGTCTGTGAGCTCCTTTCTGGGCGGTACCGTGGAAATCAGTTCCTTGCTTCTGGTAACTTCAATTTTTTGCTTCACGGTTCATGGTAAGAAGCTGAGAGGCTTGGGTTGCAGTACTGAAAAAGTCTATTTTTCTTTTTTGTACATGAAAAAGCTTAGTCCTAGTTTTTAGTAAGTTACACGCTAACAGCCATCAGCTAAGCACTCGGATAATACAACGGCCGAAGCAGAGGTTCTTTCTCTTTTTTTGCCTCTTTTCAGAATTTGTGCACGTTCATCAGCGCAGCCAGTAAGCTGGCTCAGCTGCAGTGCCTCTGGCAGACAAAAGATTCTGGACAAGTGAGCGCCTTGACCTGGAGTATGTCAGCGTATACCAGTGCAAGTAAGGCATGGGCAACTTGGTGTGAAACACTGAGCTTTCCGCCTTTGAAACTGTATCTCCTCCTAATGCCTCTCACTAGGTTTTTACCCAATCTGAGTAGGTAAAAATCTCACCTAATGTAGTTTCTCTTTGTGCCGGCTTCTGAAACTCAGTTACCACACAGTCTCTTGAAATCAAGTTTTACCGTTGACAGCAGCTCAGTCACAGTGACACTTTGATGTAGAAAACATGCAAATACGGTCAAGTTAACCTGGTACAGTTGAAATAACTGAAAGAGTGTCTTTATGGAGAACAGATTTCAGTGTTCTAGGATTTCATAAAATTACTAGTGATTCAGAATGAAAAGGTGCTAAATTTTAAGACAATCGGATGCTAATTCTGAAAAGTCATCTACAAATAAATATGCAGTAATGCTAAATATCTTTGTGACTACATGTAAATGCATTTCTCAACAGAGTAGAAGATGGTTCAAAAAGAGGTGTTCAAAAAATGTGTAGACGTGGAACTTCAGGACATGGTCTAGAGGTCATGGCATTGATGATCTTAGAGGTCTTTTCCAACCTTAATTATTCTATGATTCTAAGAAGAACATACCAAGAACAGCGAGTTACGCAGTTTACGTGTTAATTACTTAGTGGTCTGCATGAATGGTTCTTTTACAGCTATTTGTCAAAGTGCCTTTATCGTAGTCACAAAACTTGTTTAAAAAATTCTTACTATAAAACATAGTCATGCTGAATCTGTTCCTCCATGAAACAAGTGTTTTTACATCAATAATCAGAAATTGTGGTATGTTCACTGAATGGCAATAAATGGCTTTAGTCTGCTGCAAATGTGAAATAACGTTTAGATTTGCTGTGGGAAGGAAAGCTGGATCCCTTGTATTTGCAGCAGCGTAAAAGCATGCCTGCGAACGTTCACAATGGTTACATTATGCTAACACGATTCTGGGTGTAGCTCAGTAGCCACTGCTGAAGGAGAGGGCTGAGCAGAAAGAGAAGCAGTAAACTCTGACCACATCTGATCGAGATAGACAGACAGATAGAGATATAAAAATTCTATCAGTGATTTTCTCATTAAAAAACACCATTACAGTTTTTGAAGGTCTGAATGTGTCGTATCTAGTCCACTAATCAGAATTCATTCCATTTACAGCAAGAATAGTTACAACTGTAATGACTACCAATGATCTCGCAGGTGAGTAAAGGATGGAGTTGCCTTTCCAAGGTAGCAGCTGCCACGGCAGTTTCCAGATGTTTTATAAAAGCAATTACTTAGTCTCAGAGGAGCAACCAGGAGCCTGGTGGCTTAGCACAGTGAGGGAAGGAGTTACTGCTAAAAAAGTAGCACAGGATCACAAATCAGTCAAATACCTGGAGAATACCAAAAAACCTGCTCACGCTTATCAGATGGTGACAAGTGGTCCAAAAGCCATTATTTTTTTCAAACGGCAAAAAGCACTACAAAATTAACCTAACTATGAAAATGGCAGAATAAACCATTAAAAATATTTAATACCTAAGTACATAACGAAATTCAATGAAATACAACTTAAAACTCTGTAGTAATTGTGTGATAGCTTTTCAAATAATAAGTGTTTCCTTTTTTCGTTGCGAAGTTTGTGCATTCTTCTAGAAAACTATTTAAAGTTCAGCTTTAAATGAATAGTTTCAGGCACAGCATTCAGAAAGTTTATGGCAGGCTGGAAATGAAATGGTACGCTGGTCAGAAACTCACAAAAAACTGGCTTGACATACATAATTTGAAGCTGATTTTTTAGCAGCTTCTTTAACAACTTGATAAAGCTGAAAGAGCTAAGGAGTGCAGCAGATTTTTCAGTAAATAGTTCAAAATCAAGACTTGGTGGATACAAGAACAGTAACAAAATCACATTGTACTTCATTTGGCAGTTCCTTGTTCTAGTTCAAAACTGGTATTTCAGCAGAAACGTCATATGAATGGATTTTTTTTTTTTAAGCAGTCCTCTGCAGCACAAGGAGGCTGTGGTTTTACAAGCCATTCAAGTGGCTCTTTCACCCTGAAAAGGAAGTCCTCTTTTTAATCACTCATTTTCACTCCTATGCTTGCTGCTTTTTCTTCATCAGAGTAAGCAAACGTTGGTACTGCCTTGCTTTAATGGAGAATGTTTCTGGTTAACTTCTAACACTGAACACTTTGGCATGTTCATCTTAGTTTCATCCACATCTATGAAACTGTCAAAGATCACATACTTCTGAAACAAAGCTTTGTGTACATTTCTGTGAATATTCAATGTACCAAATGGATATTAGATATACCTGTACTTCAAATTGTCGTCTCACAGGCAGGGATACTGTGCTTATCTTGATTAAAAAAAAAATCTGGAAGTTAATGAAGATACTGAGAAACCACTTTTTTTCTCAGTTCTCAGATGTCCTCTCATTAAAATCTGTCAGATACAAGTATTTCCTGTCTCCCTGAAGTCTAAACAGATAGCAGTACAGAGCAATCCTTTTATTATAAACAACACACGTAACTATAAAGAACATGTGATTTGCCGCTCCTGAGTTTAATTTTGTCTGTAAATATAAATTAATATGAGGCTACTCAAACTTGTACTGTCCTCCTGGTTTTGTCATGAAGGAATTAAAGGTGCTGTAGTATATTATTTTCAGATGCCACGCACAAGTGCTAAATGCTCTCTGCTATATTTAGTTAGAGAATTCCTGGGCTCCTGAACATGGTCATTTAAACTAGTTGACTGAAAAGAGTTGCAGAATGGGAACCAGGCTGTTTGTACACCAGTGAAGGTTTACAAAACATCGTGTCTTCTGAAAATGACAGCATTTGATTCTGTTGGATTTATGCTTACAAGATTTTTTTTTTGCTTTTTAGTTCTCATCCGTTTCATAATCATGCTCATGCTCAATATCTGGGTCACAGCCACAATCCTGCACTACAGGAAAATTAAAAAGACTGATTAGAAGACATCGACACACAACATAGTTACCGTCAAAAAACCTGATATAATTCAGCTTAAACAACAGAACAGAGGTTGAGGAAGTTCACTCTCTCTGAAGCCTAGTATTTATCCCTACACATAATTAGTACAGTCATGCTTATTTTATCTTAGAAATAATTCTGATAAGATAGTTAATTAAAGCAGCATCTTTTATTGGTCATTTAAGACAAGTTTCATTGATACCATATTTTCTTGGGACTTTTTTACTAAATGAACAAGGTATTTTGTACTTACATGTTCATATATTATTGTACCACTTTAGTATTTTCTTGTTACAAATAGGTAATTTTCTTCAATTATACAAGAGCTGTTTTGCACCAACATATCAACTCATCTTTCTGCATCTGCTGCGAGTTTGAAAAACAACAACAGATGTTTGTGTTCTTGTAAGAAACTCAATTAGTTAGACATTAACTATCTGTATTTTAGGATGAAGAAAATCTGAGTCGAGGCCCAATCCAAAATAAGGTTCTAAATGTGTTTTACAGTTGGGATTGTAGCACTTACATGCAACACTTAAATAGTACAATTTATACAGTGGATACAGGATACCCATGGTCACAATATATCCAATGTTTATTAAGATGAGAGGAAAAACTCAACTATGAATTCTTCTTTTTCAACCGGAACGCTCATTGACTGAACATACTGCAGAGACTAGAATGTATAGAAATTAAGGAAACTTTGACCAGCAGAGTTAAAAATTGTGTTGAAGCAAAGTTCCTGACCTGATTCCCAGAATCCCCAAGTGCAATCCATAGGGACAGGGACCTGTTTACATGTACAGCTTGCTGCGTCACAGCAGACTCGTCTCCGGTGGTTATCAGTTTTTGATGACACTGCTCTGTGCTTTGTTAGTTTTTAGCCCGTCTCCGCTAAGCATGCTGAAGAACAGAAAGACTTCACTTAAATTTTACTTTGGAGATTTTAATCAATGTGTAGCAGGTATATTAAAAAAGGGGAAAGGATATTCTTGGGAACCATTAATGGGGGGATTTTGCTTTTGGAAGTAATGTCTTTCCAATCAGAAGTTACAGAAGTACTCCTATAGCTTGCCTTCGATTCTCTTATCTTTTCATTTTGGAGAATGTAATGAGTTCTTACTGGTAAAACCAAGGCACCCTCGGTCCTGACACCCTTGAAAACTATGGGAAGACCGCACTGACTGCACTGGAGGCGGGTTTTCCTTGCTAAATCATTGGAGTCTTGTGGAAGAGCGGGATCTGCAAAAGCAGATGTTTCCGCCAGGGAACACTCAGCAATCAGACTGAGCTCTTCACCGTCAGAAAACCCAGCTGCTTTGTAAACTCCCATTTTAGAGTGGGAAGGGGTGGGAATGGGTGTGTCTCTGGATATATGATCTCATTATTGAGAGCAAGTTCAAAGAGGAGGATTTTTCACTGCTCCCATAAAATGTATAAACGTTTTTATGTAGGTTGAGAGAGGAACTGTAAACATCCTGTTACTGGTTTTACTAAAGCTGTATAAAATATTGTAGTGGTCTAAATGGTGGCAGGTGGGCATGTGGTACATTTTCCAGGTCTCATTAATAAACGCTATTCTTTATGATTGATTAATCTCATTCTCACAGTTAATTTTCATCACATTTGATTTTGTATTCTGTTTTCTTAGATGGAGAGGAAATACTCATTACAAGTTGGTAATGGGCAGCTTTCACCTTAGTATTTGAAGCATCAGTCTGTATATTAAGCTGTAAAATGCTAAAGAGCTCCAGCATCTTAAAAGGAAAATAACCCGCACTTCTCATCTATTTTTAATGAGAGCCTCTTCTTGATAGAGAAAGGTTTGTATAGAGTCCAGACCCTCTCTGTAATTGACATCTTTCATACTCCTGAGGGATGCTGTAGCAAAATGAAGACACTCCATTTTCAGTTTGAGGATCAACAAGCTTCAGGCTGTTTTTTTTTTTTCATCATAAAATGTTGAAAATGCTTTTAAGATAAGTTCTTTATGAGTTTCTTAACATATTTTTAATAAATCATCTTAGAAACCTGTGGAAGAAAGAGACTGAGGAAAGGAAAGAAAGCTGGGTAATTCACAAGCTTAAGGTAGTTTTGTGGACTTGGAAAGCTGGATCACGAGTTCTCATTCAAGCTGCAAGAGATATGGAACAAATGAGAAGGTATCAGTGAATAGTTTTACACTTTTTCCCTCAGATAATTTCTTTCACTTTTGTAAGGCAGACATGCTCAGGTCCTGGGCAAGGCTCACGGAAGCGCAGACCCTGTGGTTTTGCAGTACGTGAACCATCATCCCGCTAATGAGAAGATTAAAGGCAATAAATAGCTTTAGACAAGATACCCGGGAAGGCTGAATCTTGTTAAACGTGTCATTCAACAGTATGAGGGCGGACACGAGCAAGTTGCTGCATAATGCAGCAGCAGAGCAAAGGCGGGCAGGGAAAGCATCCTGGGTTTCTTGCAGCGTGCTTAAGCCAGCGACTTATCCCCAGGGCTGGAAGCAAAACCTGTCCCCGTTTGCTGATCCTGTACAAGTGCTGCCTCGTGCGCTCGGTGTCTGCCTGCATCAGTTCTCACACGGTAACAGCCCCTCCTGTGGGGCCCTGTCGCGGCTTTTAAAAGGTGTGAGTTTTCTTGCCTGTGAAAGGATTGAATCTGAATTCTGGTTGAGCCCACTGAATAACCCCAGGTATCTCCAGCTATGGAGATGATGAACTCTATTTGGTAACAGATAAGCTACAAGCTGCACTTAACCACAAAGCTCCGTTTAACAGTGGGAAAGAGAAAACATTGATCATGAGATTTACTATCAAAAAAAAAGGAGGAGCGCTCTAGAGACAGCGGGTTGCAGGTCTGAAAGTGAGGATGCAGACAGTGGAAGATGCAGATAGTTTAGTTCTCCCAAAAGCCTGTTTCTGAACTGGCCTCAGCGGACAGGAACTTTGCACACAAGCGCAAACCCATCATCTCCCCCACCCTACAGGCCTCTGTAGCGCTTTGCCTTTTGTGCAGACTAAACTCCGCAGACACAGATCGAGTCTCTGTATGTTGCTCTAATCCAGCAAAAGATGGAGTTGCTTGGACTGCTCAGAGGTCCCCGAGCCTCTCCCGCTGGGTTCCGTTGTGCAAGTAGCTGCTCCCTAACCTGGTTCTGCTCTTCTGATCTACTAGAACAGGAGAGAAAGGAGTGGGGTGGGGTGGCAGACATACACCTCAACGGCTGGAGCTCAGCAGCTCCATTTCAGAGCGGTTTGACTCTTTGGAGAAAGTAATTCACAATTAGCTAAAAGGTCCCAAACAGCCTACAACCTGTAGAAAGCCTTCATTCGTGCCTTTAAATGAGGTAAGATTGCTCTTCCTTCACTAAACAGTCATTATCCATTTAAGGACACAAGTAATCGGGATTAAAAAAAAAAGGAAGTAACTTCTCAGAGCCCACAGGAAGAACTATTATAAATGAAAAGCTACACGGATGTGGAGATCAACTCAAATGAAGTAGTTTCCCAGTCACCTATTTTCTATGACGATAAACAATAATTACTTCCCTGCTAATTCTTTTCAGGCTGGTTTGTTCCATTCCCTTCCAGATTCTTCAATACTTGAGATTTGTATTTACGTATGAAGCAGAACATGAAACGTTGCCTTCATCACTAGTAACACTCTAAGGAAGTCCTAGTTTGGAATGTGAGGAAGCCGAAAAAAAAAAACCCTCACAACAGGATGTTACTAAATAATTGGTTTGTACTGAATTTAATTTGCTTGATTTTGAGGTAGAGTTCTCCAAGATACTTAAGCGTTCTTGGAGATGACAGCTGTTGATGTCAAATAGGTGTCTGGGAGCCACAATAAACAACACTGTGACAACCTGCCAGCTCATCACTTGTACCGGATCCAACTGCAAGACCTTGGTAGTCTCACAGATCTGAGTCCTGATGGACCTCAGATGTTTCCTGCCTGATGGCAAGATCAAGTTAACAATGTCAGCTATTCCGCTCTACTTTGGAAATGGTTTGAGGCAAGCACCATCTTTGCCTTGGAAAAAAACAAAGGTCCAGTCTTTGGACCAGGAGTAAAATAAGAGGTTTTTAACACTACATGATACTCTTGATGAAATTTAATTGGAGATGCCTAAAGGGCAATTTAAACAATTGTCACAGTCTTGTTCATGCCCTGTTTTGTTTCAGCTCATAACTGTCTTAAATTGCCAGTAGCCTAACCAAGGGATTCTGTGTATTATGTGGTAGCACAGACTTGGAGGAAAGGAGGTTTAAGAGGCCAGATGTCTTGTTTCATCTGTCAGGTATTCTGGAAACTAATTTAAAGGACAGAACCTGCACCAGCCTAAAATGTGGCGTTAGCTAATAATGATTCAAACTGAATAGTAACATGCCTTCATGCTGAAAGTAAGTTCTACTTGCCACCTTCTTGTAATTGCAAGTCATCTGCATGTATGCCGACTCTGTGAGGCACTAGATTTCTGCTTTTGGATTGGGAGGCTTTGGGCAGCCATACCAAGATGCTGACCTGGCTCATACACCACATGAAAAGCATAAATGGAAGAACACGCTTCCTCTGCCTCAGTGTCCCCTCTGTCATGTAAATCAGGACTGTAATGCAGCACAAATAAGGCTTGTGTAAAGTGTGTTTTAAGTTACCTGGTTACTGTAACGAAATTCTTTCACCTTTGAGCAATAGACTGTGCACAGATTCCAGTGAGCTGACTTCCAAGACAGTGACTTTACAGTCCTCATGGTCTTGCTGAGCTCAAGAATAATGTCTTCTCTTAGGGTGGATGTTTGTTTTAAGCTTGTAAGATGACCACCTTCTCAATAATAAAACTCCCATTGCTGTAGCTCTGAACAGTATATGAAGTATGTAGAGGAGCCTCCTTACTGTATTTATCAAGCCCTTCCGTTGCTCCAGAGCAGACAAGTGGCTACACAGAACCTCCTGCATCTCACTGCCCTCTAGTACACAGGGGCTGTAATATGCTGGGCAACATCACGCAGATGTGAAAAAGGGTTCAGACGGTGAGCTTCCTGGCTCCTTCAGCCTTAAAACAGTTAAGGTATTAAATATCTCAGATGCCTCCCAAAAAGTTTCCACCAATTCACTCGTTAATAAAAAGCAGCATATATCCAAGATATGTTGCTAACATGGCAATTCAGTGCTTGAAGTCCAAGCCGTTGGCAAGCCAAAGCAAAAAGGGAGGCTCAGCAGTGATCCCACAAGCCGGATGTACTTCTTGGTGGGAGGCCACGCTTACCAAGTGGTGCAGCAGAATCCTGGGCAAAAACATTCCTGAAGAGCTAGCAAGGGTGGTGACAAAGACAAGGAAGAACTGTATAATACAAGAAGCACGCTGGGACATGACAACGTAAGACTACACATACAAGTAGGCTCAGATCTCTGAACAAGGCTTGAAGGCCTGGACCTCAAAATGGGGCCAGAAGTGACCACAGCATCACATACAGTTGCCTTGGCTGTGAAAGCTTTTCTATGTAGCTCCTCCAAGCAACCTAAAAGGGCTGCAGGGACATGCAATTTCTGTGCTCTGCTCTTTCTTTTCAGGGTGAAGATGTGTCTTTCCAGATTTCTTTAAGGTATGCAGGATTACGAACACTTACAGCTTTGTAATTTGGCTACCTTTCACTGTGATTTTCATTTTGAAAGATCACTTTAATCCTGAAGCTTCTTTAAGATTGCTGCAAAAGCAGCCGTGGTCAAGCCTAGCTTCACATGTGTAATAGCAAATATCAGGAAGTAACTTGACTTTCTTACCCTTATAAAACATCATTTTCTGCCTGCAAAGGGGCAAAGATCCATACACGTTCCCCCTTTTCACAGCAGCATCCCAAAAAGGAACTCACAAGCGCAGGATGGGTGAAGGCACTTAGTACCAAGGTAAGTAAATCCTCTTCCAAGGATGACTGTCTCAGAGCTTGATGGGCAACTAATACATTGTAGGATTATAAACACAAATGCCCAAATTTCTATCATCTGACACTGCCTGAGAAACTACAGAGAAAGCATATAATTTCTAGTGGCAGCTTTCCTCATCTTGGTGACTTCAGAGAGCCACTGAACGCCTGTCAAAAATGTCAGAGTTTCAGCATCTTCAACAGAGGTAGTAAGATGTAGATACTTGCAGTGAAACGTCAGTGATGTTTTAAATTCGGCCACTCTCACTGACTGCCACGATACTTGAAACTCTCGCACGTTTCCAAGTCCTCTGTGGTCCATGTCCCATTTTGGTTGGAGCATCAACCATGCTAAAGAAGCGCAAGAACCACAACGTTTCCTTCAGGATGCACACTTGGTGCTGGATTGCTGGCAGTGCTGTGAGGGGATGAGCTTTGGCAGGAACCACAAGAAGTAGGAAACTGCAGTACACAACTAGGACAGAAGTAGAAATCTCGCAGAAAGGTCTTTGTGACAACTGGCTCATTAACTCCAATGGGGCCTTCCTGTCCAGCTTCCGTGCTGGTGAGCTCCTGGATGAGAACCAAAGAGCAACTTCCCTACAAATGTCTTGGCTGACCCTTCATTTTCCCAGAAGGTTAATCTGCAACTTGGCTATGCTGTTTGTTCACTCTTGTGAAACAAAAGGACTTGCAATGAGATCATTTCTATAGATAAAGTCATCCAGGCCACGAAAATGTCCTGTTTGCTGGGGCAGCCCTGTTACAAGAAGAAAGCGTTTAAGTGTCACGGGCTTTAAGACAAATGTTCCTTAGTTCAAAAACGGTACGGACACTTGCACCCAGACCGTGACACGTGCTCTTTCCTCAGAAAATTTAAAAGGTTACCACTGAATAATAAAGACACCACACAATCTCCTGGAACTCATGTTTAAGAGTTCTGTGCATTCCACAGATCAGCAGATGGAAGCTCTGTCTCAAGCAGAAGGACAGGTGAGAAGAACTGAAGAGCAGCTTTGCCTTTTGTGTCCTGGGTACCAACCAAGGTTCGTGTACATCATACCATTGGCCAAATGATCTCAGCTTTACAGCTCTATATGGCCCATGTTGTTTGTTTGTTTTGAGATTAACCCATGAAGGACAACTGAGGAGTGCTAGGATACTTCCATCCCTAGAGGCACTGGAAACTCAAAAGCCTTGAGGAACTTACGCCACTTATTTACTAGCCACAGTTTATACAATGTCAGGCTTAACAGTGCCCCAGGGACTCACAGTAGATGAAGAGAAGCCAAGGAGGGAAAGTGCAGCAGATGCAGCCCCAGCACCTGAGGGGCTGCCAGAAGAGCTCCCTTGGAGACTCCTCCACATGCAGCCTTTGCCTGGCTTCCTTTTGAGCAACCCTTGCCTTTCCCGTATCTGCTCAGTAGTTGCCTATATATTTAAGTATTTCAATTAATTACCAGCTTCTCAAGTTCAGGAACTATTTTACCTTACTCAAATAGTTTATTTAAAAATATATATATATATAATATTCTCCAATTCAGAAAAGGATAGAACTTCCCACAATGTAACATTTTTTTTATATATATATATAAAATATTTATGCATTCAGTGAATGGAAACAGTTTTACTGTGTACATTTTTAATGTTGTACTCTATGCAAATCTGCATTACCTAAAAATATACCGTACTTCTGTAAATCAAAACAAGCAGGGAAAAAACACTGTAGCTGTGCGCTGGGTTATAATATCTAACAGAAATGATATGAAAGTTTTAGTTTTGAATTTAAGAACTCACAAACAGTGTTTTACTTTCTGAGTGCATAAATAGAAGACTGAATACATTCTGGCTCTGTTAAGCTGAACTGTAATAGAGGTTACAAAATGGAAATATATTTATTAATTTTCAGTATTTCAGTGTTTCCAAGTCCACCTTTCATGATAGTGTTAAATAAATCATGGTCCTATCCTTCCAAACATTTTAACACTCTTAAAAAAAAAAAACAAAAACAAACAAACAAAAATTTAAAGTGAAATGTCCTCCTTCATTGAAGTGTTAGATCATATTTTAAATTACTGCACTCCCACACAATATTTTATATATATATATATTTTAAATATATATATATATTTATATATATAAAGAGACCAAATAGGAGACTACATTTTTTACTGTCAATATGTTTAACATCGCATACTGTAGTTGCATAAAACATGCATTTTCTGGGATAATTATGAACACATCATGAATGAGCCCACATAAATTATATTTTTTGTACAACTGCAAGTTAAAAAAAAAAAAAAAAAAATCAGATTAAGTGCCTCTGAGGCCCTTTCTTCCCAGCTATCAGTTCTCAAAACACACTACTGAAATATTTATCTATGCCTACAGCTATGTGCTAGAGAACCAGATTTAAAATTTTAAAATACATCTACAGTATGTTTTACTTTTCTTAAAGTTTGTGACAGTCCTTGGATATTGTGTTGTGAAATGTAAAAAATAGTCACAGATTCTTTTTCTTTTTTCTGGGAAATAAAAAACACATCTAGGAGAGTATGCAAAAACAAGGCAAAATGACGTTTCATAGCACTTAATGAGGGTTAATATAAGTCAATAACTAATATTGAGGTTTGTAAAAAGGGCTGGATGAGCAGTTACATGTACAAGCGAATGGTCTAGTAATTCCCATGGTATCAGACACTGTTTCTGTCACTGAAACTGCTTCTCCACCCTTAAAACCTGTCGATATACATTCAAAATAGGCTGACATTGATATACTTACTAAGTGTAAAAATAGTGCACTATTTTTTCTGCCACAAAGCAAAATTGCATCCTAAGAGCTGGTAAACCTTCTTTTTTCCTTAAATAGAGAGAATGGGCAAAACAACTTGAAAAAAAATTAAATTAAGGCAATTAGACAGGTAAAACAGGACTGCCCATGATGACGTAGCTGAAACTAGTATATACTTCAAACTTATACTAGCTGCTGAACACTGACATGCAGCTTTTGATAGACGCGTATGAATGATAACTTCAACATTATGGCTTTATACAAGTGCATAGTTGCAACTGCAATAAGTAACGGTATCTGATTAATAAGCATAAAAAAATAAAGTGGAAAGATTTTTAAAACCCTCTTGCAGTATTACAGTACAATATATATACACAGTATAATGGTCACTTCTTACAGATGCAGTCTATATCACTGTGGTGGATCTTCCTCCTGTTCTTCTTGCGGACATGCTGGTGGCATCTTTACGAAAGCTGAAAAGTCAGTTTCTTCCATTTTAATATTCATTCCTCTCGATACTTTTATGAAATGTAGTGTATGTGTCTTGCCAAGAAAGCTTTTGTGGAACAGAGTTGAAAAGGTTACCTAACATATCCTTTTACTATTTACCAACCATTCCTCATTGGATCAGTCACTCAGGAGAATACAGGAAAACCCTCAGAGATTAGTAATTTATATTGCAGCAAAAATGTAAACCTCTGATATATATAGCACAATCTCTCAGGAAAATATATATTTTTAATATATTTTGGGATATGTTTCAGTCTTGCTGTAACGGGAAGAAAATGATCACCTTGAATTGTGTCTGCGTTCACAGAAAGCAGTTAGCTGAAAAAGAAGCAAGAAGTCTGGTCAGTAAATGCAACAGACGTACACCTGACAAAAACACACTTCCTCAAAGTCTTCGTTTAAGAGGGGCTCCTCAGCATACTTGGGAGAACCATCCTGCCTCTGCATTCAACAGCATCCCTAGTTACATAATGATCCCACATTATGATCCCAAATCAATCAACCCCTCAGGTAATCTATGAGGGTGAAGTACAATATGCACCATGTAACAGCCACTTCTAGAAGATTAGTAATTTGTAAGCTTTTAATACATAAAGATGCAGTATATTTAATTAACGTGATGCTTGTTACAGTAAACACCAAGGCAGTTAAATTCTACAAGAGCTGGTATCTCAGTTAACCGAGTACACAGCTGAGGTACAGCCCTACCCTACTGCTGCTGTCATTGCCCCTTCTTTTAGAAGGCTGAGACACACCTTACATACTATTTTGAAAAATTTGTGGGAATTTAACATTTAGGGGTTTTTTCCTGTGTAAACATAATGTTACATCAACATGTGAAATGATTAAACATTGAGAACTATAAAATAGGTATTATTACTATTTCCATTCACACTGCGTATTTAAGTAAGCCACGGGACAAATCAGATCAATAAAAGGGCCGTATCTTTTCTAAAGCAGTCAAGGAAACCTTCTCAGAGAAGCTGCAAAGCCCACTTGTTTAGGTAGTTCTCAAATGCATGGTTAGGTACCCAGAAAGCACAGCACTGCAAAGGAACGCCAAGTCAAACTCACTTCATAACATGGGTAGAAAAGCAAAATGCAGAACTCTGGTGATTTCATGTCTGCTAGCCAGCGACCAGACAGTTTATGTTAAAAGCTTTAAAATGAAAAGTACTTGTAAATACCAATTTTGTTTCAGCTAAACATCCAACTGCTACAATCTCCCTTTCAGCCTTCACAAATATTCTGCAGAGGTCACCAGTATTAGCACTATGGATGAGCAACTACTCTGACAACAGCAGATATTTTTTTCTCAGGCAGGCAGACATGAATTTTGAAAAAAGATCTAAAATTAGAAAAACAAAAACACTGACAAAGGCAACAACTTCACTTTAATGAAAACGACTCCTCTAAAAATTCATCGACATCAGGAACAGAATCTCATTTTTACTGTTTAAAATATTAAAATGAGATCTTTAGTTTTCTTTGCTTTGAGAAACAGAGTCCAACATAGCATGCTGTAATCAAAGGCAAACAAATCCATTCCTCTCTGTTTACATTTACCCCTTATACTTCTTCAGAAATCAAAAACATCGTCATCATCATCACCATCAATATCATCAACATCATCAAATGACCAATCCCAGTCCTTAAATGCCAGATCAAGCAATCTGCAACAGGAGGGTTTGATGTTTAATGTGTGTCACGCTTCTATGAAAGACTTAAAAATTCTATTTGTTATCACTAAACCTTTTAAAGTAAAAGCCG
The DNA here is from genome assembly GCA_033124195.1 of Coracias cyanogaster. Taxonomy (NCBI): domain Eukaryota; kingdom Metazoa; phylum Chordata; class Aves; order Coraciiformes; family Coraciidae; genus Coracias; species Coracias cyanogaster. Next base: position 8,367 of record JAVSBS010005830.1, on the reverse strand, counting down.
GTGTTGAGGTAGGGGAGTTCCTCCCGTCACCTGTCGTGGAACATGAACACTGACTGTATCTTCATATAAGCCAGGAATACTGTATTCATTGGAAATCTATCTCACAAATAATTCAGTTCTATAGAACACTTACCATACCAATTTTCCCCCCCAAAAAATGTCAGTAGAAAAGACCGACACATAAATTTCATAAAATTAGCTGCTTTCTGTTTTGCTGCCGTTCTTATTGACTGAGCAGTAAGTTGCATGCTGTCCTGCTATCCCTTCCAGACTGTAATGCAAGGCCAACAATTTTTCCAATAAAATAAAATAAATTTTGATTGCTGAACAGAACATCAAATAAACCAGCATCATCTGAATTTACAAATACAGTAGGATTTTACTACATCCCAAATACAGTGGGATTACACTATACAGCTATTCCGTAGCTCATTATTTAAAGCTAAGCAATGCCAAGGAAGAGGATATATAGCAACTTGCTCTCTAGGCATCACTGCCTGCACTCCTTCTATGGTCACTATAGAAGAGAGAAAGCAAGCGAGGCAAACCCTGTCAGCAAATGAGTCATTTGACCTATTTTAGACATTTATTTTGGGATGGGATGAATCACTGCCTGGAAGCATTCATCTCTTTCTGTTGTTATTGAAGGATCTTAGACAAATTTCTTAAGTACTAACTTCTCAATTGCTATAGCTACAAGAAAGGAAATGCAGAGCAGTCGTCTCTCCAGTGAGCTCAACGGATTTTACATCAGGATTATATGCCAGCCGTAGCAGGAGACACAGAACGCTGACCCTAGCAGAGCCTTCAGTGTGTTTTAACTGAAACATGCTACAGTGTTTAATATAGTTAATCACATGCTTTAAACAAAATGGGGTTTCAGGGTTTTTTTGTTGTTGTTTTATGGCTTTTAACTTTTCACACTTTAAAATGTGACATATCCCTGAGAAGGCTCAATATTCATTTATTATACAAACTGTGGCTACTGTGATTTCTAAAATACTTAAAGAATTTATTAGGCCTTACAGTATGTTGAAGTTGATTTTTTTTTTTTTTTACTTTGGAATTATCCTTTTGGCACAATCCAACTGAATGGATAAGCAGAAATTGTATGGTCTGCATCAAAAAATGGTTTGCCCTTTCTTAAGTTATCATGAAGAACAAGAGCCATGAAAAACCTTGGAGAAACTGTCACTGTGAAATTCCTAGCAGGGACAGCATTTATAGGACCATGCAGGTTGGAAGGGACCTCAGGAGGTCTCTAGCCCAATCTCCTGCCTAAAGCAGGATCAGCTACAAGGTCAGCTCAGGCTGCTCAAGGCTTTGTCCTGTCAGGTCTTGAAAGCCTCCAGGGATGGAGCCTGTCCAGCCTCACCAGCCTACCTCCCTGCCTGGCTGGGTTGCCTCCTTCTTCTATCCAGCTGGAATCTCTCTTTGTTCAACCAGGCCCCTTATTTCTCACCCTTCCACCATGCAGCACTGAAGAGCCTGGCTCTGTCTCCTTGATACTCTCCCCACAGGCTGGGCCAGGCTGCTATAACATCCCCTGGAGAAGTCCTTCATCCAGGCTGAACATGTCCAGCACCCTCAAGCTTCTGCTCTGACTTTCCTGGTGGCCTTCTCTGGACTTTTTGTCAATGTTTGGCTTGCATTTGGGGACCCAAATATGGAGGCAGTATCTCACTGCAGACTCGGGAGTGAAGGGAGAGGGATAACCTCTTCCCTCAGTCATCTGGCTGTGCTGCTGTTGGTGCAGTCCCACAGCCTGCCGTGCTGCCAGGGCCCACTGCCGGCTCATCTCCAGCTTGTCCCCAGCCACTCAGTCCCCAGATTCAACTGGCAACTACATCTTTGGACTTAAAAAAGTTTGTAACAGAAAATTAATTACTCCATATGGTAAGCCCTTGCACAAAAGCCTCATAGAAGCACCAGTCTGATATAAATCGGCCACAGCAATTACAGCAACTTATGTGTATGTGGTTTCTAATTAAAAGTGTTTAAACCCGTACAGAATTGCACTGGTTTGACAGACCTGCACTAGTAAGGTGATAGGTGACATGACCTCACAGAACTACACTTCCCCATCTGTCAGGTACATTCGCAAAGCTACCTTGGAAAATTTAACAGCAAAAATAAACAGGTTTACACACAAAAATATTCATCCTCCTTTTCCCTCCACTACAAAATATACAGATAGAAAAAAAAGAACCATTCAAGACTGATTTGTAGTGGAGGGGAACCACAACTACAAAGAATGGCAAGAGTAAATACTGTGTATGAAAGCATTTTGTAGAAATGAAAGTTGAAAGAAGGGTGTTAGAAGGAAACAAATTATTTTTAGAACACCTAGGAACAGCTGTAAAACAAGAATCAGAATTTATAATGTATCCTTTATATGTCAACAGTGAGGAACAGAGTAACACTACTGAATTGGACTGTAAACACTGTGCAGAAGAAAAACATTCTATTTGTCCCCCAAGTTGTCATCAATGTTTCCTTCCTTCATGCTTCAATCATTGATATTTTGGTCAGTTTCCAATAATTAGTCCTTAAAAAGCAGTGATTAAAAACTTTTTACCTTCATGGTTAGAATTAAAAACAAAAAAAAAATCTAATAATTTAAAATCCAAATGGTGAGGTCTGACTTTCTTTTAAATATGTGAAGTAAATCACCAACATTAGACTGTATGGAAATTAGGAGGGAAGTGACATTAAGTTACTTTGAGTCCTTTCACTAAGCATTTCCACGCAGTAAAACACCAGTATTTTTGGATGATGTCACCCTTTGCAGCACGATGCTGTTTTGTGACAACAGCATCGCAGTAAGAGCTCTGCTTACGCTGCATTCCCCACTGTCACTGGCGACTCACCCAGCCCAGTTTTCAGCCGGCCAGCTTACGTACTGGTGGCAGAAGCAAGGAGAGCAGCAGTACTGTCTAGCCACTGCCAGACTATTTCTCTGGGGAAAAACGTTTAGCCTTTGCTCAACTGTCCGTTGCTGCTGGAATACTGCAATGAACAAAGCCAGTCAGACCAAGCTTCTCACAGGCTGTCAACAACTGCGGACTGATATAACGGAGTATTAGCAAGTACTCTAGGTGATGAAAAAGGCAAACTGAAAAAACCCCGAAGTTCTGTACTGTGCAATCACATGAGCACCACCTGCAGAATGCTGTCACTTCTACAATACAATACAGGATTTTGCTCCTTAAAACCGATCCATGAATAGATTACTAGGTCTGGATTTTGCATGGACGTTTTTTAACCTGAATCAGAGGAACTTGGTAAGACTGTTCTTTTAGCCATCATGAGACAGGAGCATGAGTCCTTCCAGGCTGAATAAGGAACTGAAACCAATTCTCCCACCCTTCGGTAAGTGCTCCAGCGACTTGCCCAAACGGTGAACTCCCACCTCCTATCTTCCTGCTCTCTTTCAAAAGCACAAGTGATGCTCAGGCAGGTGCCTACCACTGCAGCAATGGGCTCCATGCTGTGGAACCCACACAGGTGATGATGCGAAAGTGAGATTCATCTGCACTAGCTTTTCACTGCAGATGTCCAAGAGCACGCTGTATGCTCCTCTTCTACACTAGGAGGACATGAATCCTGAAAACAACTCTTCCTAAACATAACTGCAAATGGTGTCAGACAGAGAGATACGTAAGTTTGGTCCGATGAAACACACATTGACATACAAATCTGCAATCACGTGTCTAAGTTTAGAGAAGGGCAGGAATTCAAACACGTGCTTCAAAACCAAGCAATGAGAAGCAAAAGACATGGAGTCTTTTGCTATGTGTAGGGCCTTCTAAACTGCTTTTTGAAGGCACCTAATTCTTTCCAAGGTCCATTAGAACCACAAGCACCTAACTTCACTGCTCAACTTCAAATTAGGTACAGTATGCTAAACTTTTTTTCATCTTCATACCCCCCTCACTGACTCCTTGCCCAGTTAGCCCCCATTTTCCCAACCAGCTGATGGTTCATAGGAACTATTTGGCTACAGACAGTGCTACAAGTTCTGCCAATTACACGCAAGAGGACATGTTATCAGTACAGCAGGGTTCACTAACAGGTAATGCAAGGTCCTTTAAACAAGGAAATGAACATAGTCGCTCTTCTTGTAACTTAACTGAGGTTAATAAAAGATGACATTCTAGATCATGTGTCAATAGTCAATAACATTTACGGTCAATTATCCTTATCACCATACATTACATTAATTGCAGTAAAATGTTTAAAAGAAATTATATAGTAGTACTTGTGTCACCTTGGTTTGTTTGGAGGAAGCTGTCGACTAGGTCGTCTGATGGACTGGTTTGGCTGTACCTTCATGGAAGTTCTGGGAGAAGATCGAGCAAAGGGGTCCGGTGCTGGAGGCTTCTTGGGTATTTTTTTCACCAGTCGGCTCACCCATTTTTGCTGTTCTTCTGTGGAATTAGCTAACAGTAGTAGATTCTTTGCCGTTGAAATATCATAATACACTGTAGCAAAAAATTTTAAAATTAAAATTAATATTGTTATTACTGTAAACATCTCCCACATCAAAAATTAGTTGTCAGATTACCATACTCTCACAGTTAGCACAAGAAGAAATCAACAGAGGAATAAAAAGCAAAGTGAACCACACCTTACCAAACTAAGTTTCCTGGCTACTGACAGCACTTCCTCCTTACATTTAGAGGGTAACAACTTAGTACTATGGAAGATACACACCGACATGGAAAAAAACAAGGAAGGGTAACACAAAAGGGAGTGTCTGATTCCAAGAAACAACGTAACGTGAGTCACAAGGAGTAAACTTTACTGAATGCCACCTATTTCATAACACGCACTAACGCTATCGTTTCGCATCGCAGCACGGCCCGACACACAGTGTGGGCAGTGTTACAGCTGCCACGCTTTCCTGCAGGAGGGACTCACAACAGGCGTGTACGTAGATTGGCCGCATGCCGTTAACTCACAGCCGTGTGCTGATCCTCATGTAGACACCCTTAGAAAGGTTCTGACAGCTACGCACTAACAGAAGAAAAACCTACCTGTTTATGTTTCGTTGGTGCCAGACCATTACTAGACTCCTCTGATCTATTAGATCGCCTTGTGACCATATGCGTATTCAAATACTTGCTATTTACCTTTGCAAGGTGCTATAATCTCTTCTTTTTTATCCATGTGATCTTTGTGACATTTGATATGGCAGCGGCGACATTCTAGAGCAGGAGGAGGTTTAAACATGTGCCACAGTGGCTTCATACAAGCTTCACAATTAGTTGGAAAATGATAAAGAGTAGGTATAAACTCATGTCCTTTGTGACAAATGTAATTTGACTTCTCTCCCATGGGCTCCACAGGAAATTCCTGTTCCTTTTTGCTCTCTCCTTCATTAGCATATAGAATCTAGAATCAAAGCAAAATAATTTCAGTACTCCTAGATGACAAATGCAAATTCAGAGAAATTATTGAAGCAGAAAGATTGAAGAATTACACTGGAATTGATTTTTTTCATTACTTTTTTAGTAAATACTTAATTAGACACAGTTAGGAAAGTAGTATTTTACAATGTGTGAAATACCTGGAATATCCTAGGAATTTCCTTGGAATCCGCTCTGTACACATCAGTCTGAGTGACTGGTCGGACATGGAAGAGTTTGCTATAGGAAATTATTTCAATAAGGTCAAAAGTCAGTGTTACCAAAATGATAAAACAAAAATCCTAAATAAAAAGAAGTGACAAGTATCCAGTGACGTTTGAAGAAAAAAATTTTAAAAAGACATTACTGAAAAACCAAAATCCTGTGACATTAACAACTGCTGGTAGCTTTCTAACACAATCCTCTCCCCACGCTCCAACCTCTAATATCCACATTCTGCATTTATTACGAAAATTAATTAATTAACTATACAAACTACATGTAAGGACATGTTGTAAGTGAAAATGTACAAACACTGAAAAATATAGCCATGCTGCTACAGTTTTCTTAACTTTTTTTGCTGCGGTGTGTATGTGAGGTAGGTCCAGCTGAGCTAGTGGAAGCAGTTCAGTTACATCACAGCTCAGCAGAGCTGCCGGTATCAGACGGAGCACCACACTGCTGCTGCACCGCTGCTTACAGCAAACACCATTCTTGGAGCAACGGCTACCTCACGGTCCAGTTCTGTAGTTCAAACTGCACAAGTACGCCCCCCATTCGATATTGTGCTCCCAGACTGGACCTCAAAAGGCCTTTTGTCAAGGTCTTTCCAATAAAGTTCACCTACAAATCAAAGAAGGAATCTCACGTGGTAATACTTACTCTATATCTAATACCATATAGGGATTGGACTGTTCTTTATCTTGTTCGCTGTCATAGAACAGGATCTTCTTACTGCTCACAATTACATACTGTTAGGAGATAGAAAAGGGTAAAAAAGTACATTTTAATCCAGCTCCTCTCAGATGTCAAAGCAATTACCACAGATGTCACAGCGGTATTTTTCTACAATTCTGGTAAATGGTAGTTAAATGGACAATAGTAGTACTGTATGCTACACCCATGATTTGCCAATAAATTCATTGCACAAGAAACAAAATTCTGATTACCTGATTAATCCATTTATGTTATCAGATTAATTGGTATTTGAACAGATTTAAGTATCTATCAAAGTCTGGAAGAAAGTAAGATAAAATCTTCATTTGTATTTTACTGATTTAATTTTCACTTGGACTGGTAGTGAGAGAAATTGCCATCTTATGACGCCCATTTTACATGTACAGTTCACAACTAACAGGATCATACCCACAGAGATCACTGTTTTACTTAGCAGCATTGCTAGCCATTTTCATAAACAAGCTGCTTACTTAGAAGACCTCCTATTTCACAAATTTTGTCCAAAATGGACAGTTTGACTGAGCAGTAAGTGAAATGGTATGAAAACGTGTGTTAGTCTTCGGGCAAAGATCCATCAAAGATGTTACTGAAAAGCTGCAAACAAGTGACGGCTGCACGAGGCAGATGAGTAATTGTTAGTTTTATCTCCTAAATAAAGAATTTGTGGAGGGCATCTGCTTCCGCATGATGCTGGATTCCACCTAAACAATAGTGCTGGGAATGCTTATGGCTGAATGTACAAACCTTTGAAGATCATGAATTGCTGTTCCTGCCTCTGGCTGGAAAAAGAAGTGTCTTAACCTGTGACAATTGTCTTAACCTGCTCCTCTCAGACGTAGCTATACCAGCTAACATATTTTATACATTGGAGTAATGAGAGAACATGTACTGATGAAAAATTGAAGTGTTGAAAACTTGCAGTAAGTTTAAAACACAGACTGCACATGAAACAAGATGATAAACCTGGTTTTCTTACCTTTTTAACCCATCCAAATTTTTTGGTGTTATTTCTAACAGGCAGTGATAGCCAACCTTCCAATCTTGATTCTGAAAAGAGATATATATTAAAGAACAAAACATTCCCAAAACATTATTTCTGAGACTACTGTGCATTTTAAAATAGTTATTGAAGATCAATAATGAAGCAACAGAGCAAACGTGAGAACATGAACGATATAAAACTAGAGGGTCTTGCAGTTTCTCACAGTAAATGTTCAGGAATAAATTGAATCGTGTATTCCTGAATACAGCCAAGAGCCAACAATGCATTCACAAAGAAGTAGTAGGCACAAAGAAGAAAAGGAAGAGCAAACTTGCAGTTACAGCACACACATTCCCTTTAGTAATTTTTTCAAGACTTAAAATGCTTGTCTATCAATCTTTACCTTTTAAAACACTGTCCGAAGATATTAGTACAGACCACATGATATCCAGTTCAAGGCAAGAAAAGGCAAACTACCACCACAAATAACCTATATTCTCTAAATACTGGATAAAATTTCAGAATTCAGAAGTTTAGTATTATAATTCATATTTTTTGCTCAGTGAATTCTTTTTTTTTCTAATTCTGTCTATATCTCCTAGGCTTTCTAATAAAAAAAAAAGTCATTTTTGGGAAATCCTTAGGCCTTGCCTAAATTCAGCCGCCCTTTCACATACTTACAATATTTCATATCACACTGGCACATTAGACTGACTGGATTTATCAGCGATTAACAGCTCAGCTGTCATTTGACATACACATTTCAGTAGGAATAAAAAGCTCACTAGGATCACATTTTCCTAGTGCTTGGTAATACATAGTATCATATATACTTTGACCCTATTTTTATAGCTGCACTTAATAGTAGCTTTTCCCATATGTTTTATTAAAGGGAATTACTCAATTGCAACAATATTTTTCCAGTGAGTTTCCCACCCTAATAAATAATCTGTACTGCTGCTGAGGAACCTCCAAGTCAAAATTAGTATTAACAAACACGAAAACATGAAAGGAGCA
>JAVSBS010005827.1:6815-19026 GCA_033124195.1 Coracias cyanogaster | reverse complement strand
TCAACACCCTTCTAGCTCCCAGCACAAAACACTGCACCATGAGGGCTGCTATGTGGAAAACCAGCTCAGCCAGACCCCATACACCTCTGTATGTTAGAGGTTGTTTAAGCTAGAAGATGCATTAGAAAAACAGTCTCAAAATGTAACACAGAGAAGAATTAGAAATGTATTACATTACTCCTTTATTCCTTCATGACTGTGCTGGTTTTGGCTAGGACAGAGTCAATTTTCTTCATAGTAGTTAGTATAGGGCTACGTTTCACATTTGTGCTGGAAACAGCATTGATAATACAATGTTTTAGTTACTGCTGAGCAGCGCTTACCACTCAGCATATAAAGTTAGGGGAAGAAGAATAAAGCAGGGGACATTTGGAGTCATTATGTTTGCCTTACCAAGTAATCAGTATGAATGATGGATGGAGCCCTGCTTTCCTGGAAATGGCTGAACACCTCTCTGTTGGTGGGAAGCAGTGAATGAATCCCTTGTTTTTCTTTGCTTGTGTGCATAGCTTTTCCTTTACCTGCTAAACTGTCTTTACCTCACCCCACAAGTTTTCTTACTTTTACCCTTCTGATTCTCTTCCCAGTCCCGTTGCAAGGGATTGAGCAGGCAGCTGTGTGGTGCTTAGCTGCTGGCTGGGGTTAAACCATGACAATGACAGGTTTTGTTCACTGTTTTTCAAAGTTATTAGTATGTTAACTATATGTACAAAATGATCATTAGTTTAACAGGATGACAAAAATGCCGTCTTTATGTAACATACCTGCTGATTTAAAAAAAAATAGATTTATTTTCCAAAAGGAGATCAAATAGGTAGGAAGCTGAAATAGCACTGGAAGCTACAGTTGCTTGGAGAAGGCAGATAATTATTCACTTTCAAATTAGTCACCCAAATACATGGTTTCATTTCATACTTTAGAAACTATTATGCTTCTGTAAGGAAGGGAAAAATGTTAGAGCACCCAGAAGGAAAGATGTGAAATGTGTCATCAAAACATTGTTTTGATGTAAGAGAAATATGAAAAATCCTTCGTTCACTCAGCAGAGGTGAAAAATGAAATAGAAAACAATCAAGTACCTTTTGTATACTTCTTCATTTTGAATGTTGGTTGTTGATTAATTTTCTTCATATATATTTAGGGTTATTTAATTTTAAAACTGTCTGACAAGTTCATGGTGGTAATAACCAGTGGCAACTGATTATATATGTCACAGTGTTGAATTAATATAACTTTTTAAAGAGTACAATAACTCCCCTAATAGATAATCCTTGCTGTCTCTTTATCATTACGGGCCATGGCTAGATAAGAAAGATCATTAATTTTCAACAGTTAAGACAGACATATTGGCCCTATTAAAATCCATCTTCAGCATCGTTATATCTTTAATGAGTGCCACTGTATAACATTAGAGAAGGTACCAGATTAAAATGGAGATTATACTTTTAAGATAAGACTTTTTTTATTAATGAAGCATATTTTTGATGTAGCAGTGTACATTTCCTTTAGATTTTTTGAAGATAAAAATATTCACATACAGGCATAGCTCTTGTAATTATAGAATTTGATGCTCAGAGGTATAAAGTGCAGATTTTTTTATTTCTTTTGTAGCTCAGATTACTGATATTATTAAAAATGGTGTTGTAATTTGAAAAATTATAGAACAGTAGATACTGATATAAGCATTACAGAAAAGACCTTGTAATGGATCAGAGTACAGAAGATTAAAGTTCTGTTAAAATCATTCATTTCCTTCAAATAGTTTTCCTCTCAGCAGAAATGTGAATGTTGACAATAAAATATGCAAGGTTGCTCTATATCCCAGTTTTACACATCAGATATTAATGAAGATATTTTAAGGCATACTTGAGGTCTGCTATAAAAATGCTTAAGACAATGTGTGGTTACTGTGTACTCGTTGCAGCTGGCTTAAAAATGAGAATGAGAGATTTCATTTCTGTACAGGGATACTCCCAGAAAAACAGGTTTTAAATCAATACTATAAATGAAGAAAATTACCTGTCAATTACTAAAAAGATTTTTTCAGATAAAACTATTGTCTGTATCAGTATAATGTCATCTTATGATCGTAGTGTTTCAGAATATGTTTTATCTGATACGAAGTAAGAAATTTAAATTGAGTGAATGGATTTGATTTCTATAAGCCTTATTCATTATCTTGCTTTAGCTGCTGAATATTACAGGAAGAGAAAGGATGGAGCAAACTCAGATTAAATCCTGTTAAAATGCAAATGACATGAATTTCTAGATAACGAAGTATGCATTAAGCTTGGAACACTAATGACTGTAGTAGTAAAAAGTATATGACATATTTTATGTACCTTTATCTCTTCTTTGTGCTCATTTAGATGAAAGTATTGAGATAATTATAGGGACTTTATAGTCCTTTTACCACAAAAATAAAGGGCTTTAGAACACCATTCTTTGTTTTATTTTTCTGCTTATATAGACAAAAGATTTCATTTGAACAAGTAACATTCTCAAATATATGTAAGAGAGCAGTTGGAGTGTATCTGGCTCTCCTTGGGAGCAAATGAGTGAGTTGAGAGCTTGTGGGTAAGGATTAAGGGGCAGACTAATAGGAGTGACACCGTTGTGGGTGTTTCTTACACCTGTTTATTCCCCTGATGAGGATGGGCAAGTCAACGAGGCCTTCTACAAGCAGCTGGAAGTAGCCGGAAGTAGCCTCACAATCAAATGGCCTGGTTCTCATGCAGGACTTCGGTTACCCTGATATCTGCTGGGAAAGCCACACAGCCAAGCATGTTCAGTCCAGGAGGTTCCTCCAGCATATTAATGATATCTTTTTAACTCAGGTGGTGGAGGACCCAACAAGGAGAGGTATGCTGCTAGGCCTTCTATTAACAAAGAAGGTATGCTTGGGGATGTAAAGGTTGGGGAAAGCCTTGGCTGTAGCAATCATGACATGGTTGGGTTCAGGATCATGCAAGAAAAAAGCAGAGGATGTAGGATTGCAACCCTGGACTTTAGGAGAGCCAACTTTGTCCTCCTCAAGGACATACTTAGAGGAATCCTATGGGCCAAGATGCTAGAAGGCAGAGGAGTTGAAGAGAGCTGGTTAATATTCAAACACCTCTTCCTTCAAGCTCAAGACCAGTGCATCCCTTTGAGTGAAAAATCAAGTAGTGGATGCAGGAGGTCTGCATGGATGAGCAGGGATTGGCTGCAAAAACTCAGATGGAAGAAAGAGGTTTATACTATGTGGAAGAAAGGATTGGTCACTTGGAAGGATTATAGGAACAAAGTCAGGGTATGTAGGGAGGCAGTAAGGAAGGCTAAGGCCCTCTTGGAATTAAATCTGGCAAAACAAGTAAAAGAGAGCAAGAAGGGCTTTTTCAAGTACATAAGTAGTAAAAGGAAGAGCGGGGAAAATGTGGAGCCTTTGCTGAATGAAATGGGAGCCCTGGTCTCAGAGGATGCAGAGAAGGTGGAGTTACTGAATGCTTTCTTTACTTCAGTCTTTCCATTAAGACCAGCCCTGAGAAATCCCAGTCTCTGGTGGAAAGAGAGATAGTCTGCAGGAAGGAGCACTCTTCTCTAGTCAGTGAGGATTGTGTTAGAGATTATTTAGACAAACTGAACACTCACAAATCCATGGGACTGGATGGGATGTATGCATGAGTGCTGAGGGAGCTGGCTAATGTTAATGTTAAGCCACTCTCCATCATTTTTGAAAGAACATGGAGAACCAGAGGGGTACCTGAGGACTGCAGGAAAGCTAATGTCACTCCAGTCTTCAAAAGAGCAAGAACGAGGAGCCAGGAAATTACAGACCAGTCACCCTCACCTCTATCCCTGGAAAGGTGACTGAACGGCTCATTCTGGAGATCGTCTCAAAGCACGTGGAGAGAAAGAGAGTTACCTGGAGTAGTCAGCATGGATTCACCAAGGGGATATCATGCTTGACAAGTTTGATAGCGTTCTATGATGGTGTGACTATCTGGGCAGACGAGGGGAGAGCTGTGGATGTTGTCTTCCTTGACTTCAGCAAGGTTTTTGCCACTGTCCCACACAACATCCTTATAGAGAAGGTCAAGAAGTGTGGGTTGGATGAGTGGACTGTGAGGTGGATCAGGAACTGGCTAAACAATAGAGCCCAGAGGGTTGTGATCAACAGCACAGAGTCCAGTTGGAGGCCTGTGGTTAGTGGTGTTCCCCAGGAGTCAGTGCTGGGCTCACTCTTGTACATCTTCTTCATGAATGACCTTGATGAAGGGATGGAGTGTAGCTTCAGCAAGTTTGCCAATGATACGAAACTGGGAGAAGTGGCTGACACAGCAGAAGGCTGTGCTGCCATTCAACGAGACCTGGACAGACTGGAGAGTTGGCTGAAGGGAACATCATTAAACTCAACAAGGGCAACTGTAAGGTCCTGCACCTGGGTAGGAATAACCCAATCCACCAGTACAGGTGTAGGGGTTGACCTGCTGGGAAGCAGCTCTGTGGAGAAGGACATGGGAGTTCTGGTGGACAAGTTCACCATGAGACAACAATGTGCCCTTGTGGCCAAGAAGGCCAATGGTATCCAGGGCTGCATTAAGAAGAGCATGACCAGCAGGTCAAGGGAGGTTCTCCTCCCACTCTATTCTGCCCTGGTAAGGCTACATCTGGAATACTGTGTTCAGTTCTGGGCTCCCCAGTTCAAGGGTGACAGGCAGATACTGGAAAGAGTCCAATAGAGGGCTATGAGGATGATTAAGGGAGTGGAACACCTCTGGTATGGGGAAAGACTGAGAGACTTGGGCCTGTTTAGCCTGGAGAAGAGAAGGCTGAGAGGGGATCTAATGAATGCTTATACATATCTGAGGGGTGAGTGTCAGGAAGATGGAGCAATCAGTCTCTTTTCAGTGGTGCCTAGTGATTGGACAAGGGGAAACGGGCATAACACAGGAAGTTCCACCTCAACACAAGGAGAAATTTCTTTCCTATGAGGGTCATGTAGCACTGGAACAGGCTGCCAGAGAGGTTGTGGAGTCTCCTCTGGAGAATTTCAAGACCCACCTGGACACGTTCCTGTGTGACCTTGCCTTGAGGAACCTTCTTTGGCAGGGGGTTGGACCAGATGATCTCTAGAGGTGCCTTCCTACCCCTACCACTCTGTGATTCTGTGATATCAGCAGCCACTTTTGGAAAGCGAGTTTGATGGATCCTAAAAATTATATATTTTTTACAGATTTTAATGCAAATATCTTAATCACTCCATTCATACTTGTTCTGGTTTGAGTTAGAGCAGAATTAACTCCGTTCAGTGATTTTACTCTTCACCTAAGTCTCTTCTAAATTCACTTTCTGAAGTTAACAGCATATTTTTGCAGTTTCTGCTTCTAGCAGTGATAACACTTGATGTTTACAGTTACTACCAAGGATTGGTGTGCAGAAAGGTTCTTACTAAAACTTGCTTGTATGGCGACCAAGGTCACTGCTGAATCTTGTGTGCTATGTTGGGAGTGTAATATGTAAAAGGTCGCACCTGCACAGAGAAGAGGACCGGACAGGTGACTCTAAACTGACCAATGAGGTATTCCACTCCATGTACTTCATTTTCAGTACAAAGCTGAGGGGTCATGAGCTTCAAGCTCTCTTCTTCAATGATTAATGTCAGAGGAGGACTCAGTCCATCCAGGTTTTGATCCTGACCACTGAGTTCATGAATCTTGTTCCAGAATCCAGCTCCTGAATCTGGTTCCCATCTGCTTCTGAGTACATTCTGGGACTATCACAGGGCTTGGGTTCAGTTTTGGTTTTGTATATCTTTGTTTATATACTTTTAATTTTTATTTTTATTTTTTTATTTTTTCATTAAAGCTGTTTTAGTTTTGTTTTCCAATCCAGTTTCTCTCCCTTATTACCTTTCTCTTTCCCTTTGGGAAGGGAGAGGGGTTAATAGAGAGCATTTGTCATTTGTCTAGTGGCCAGCTCAGCTGCAACCCTTGACACAAATGAACACGTAGTGTGACTCTGTATTCGACTCATGCTTCAAGTAATCATGGCTGCTACTTTTTTTAAAAGAAGGACACAGCAACTAAGACACTACAAAGACATAATTTTCTCCCTGGCAGCTTTCTCAGTTTTGCAATTGCTTTCTATGGTCTTTCAACTGATTTTGATCCCCAGTTAAGCTGAACTCTCCTGTCCCTAACCACTTCCTCAATAATGAGCTTCTTTTCAAAAGAGACTTTTTTTTACTTCAGTCCATTAGTAAACAATTAAGCAAGGCAGGAATGTTATTTCCCAGACTGACTAAAATTTTTGGAAATTGGAGTGTAAAGTTACTCTTAGAATGTATTCTCTTCACACAGCCTTTCTAACAGACCTCACACGGATCGCATTTAAAAGAATAAATAAAATCAGCATAAACTTAATGGAGTTGGACTGTTGGGGCATCTATAAACAACAGAAGGAAATCTTGCATGGCAATTACCACTTGAGACACTTTTGGCGTATGTATTTCTAGGCACTCGTATCTTAAAACAGCTTTGAAGCTTTTAGATTGAAAATGTTGTAATGATTTCCAAAAGCCACTAAAAATACCTTGAAATATTTTGTGACCATTTTCTTATTTTTATTCAACATAATTTATAACTGTAACAATTAGAGCAATAAGAAAATACTGAACTATACCTGTATGCACCTTGCTTAGGATAATTCACAGGTATAGTAGGTCAGTTACTATCATCAATAATTTATAGTTGAGAAGCACTGTGCACTTCAGTGGTAGAGCACATACTTTCCAAAATCGCACTCAACCAGAAAAATCATTGCACATTTCAATTTGATGTAAGTAACTAGTTCTTGGAAAATCTAGACTAATAGGCACAGGACACTTGTTTATATTTAAAACAATAGACTTAAAATGTCATCTAATTTGGTCTTTGACTTTCTGGAATGAAACACTCTTGAAGGTTGTGTGGTAAACACTGTTACTATTTTTCAGTTATATAACTAGTTTTAGAATGTGGATGCCCTTATTTTTTTGAAAATTAAAGTATTGACTCTAAATAAAATTCTCTATATAAAAGAAAAAAAAATTCACCATGAATTTTGAAATGTTCAGGTTTTGTTCCAGTTTGAAATGAAGACTAATCTCAGAGCGGAAAAATTATTCTGCCTGAAGTACAATTTCGGTTCCCTGCCCAATTTTTGTTTCCTGTTTGTCAGATAAGGCTGCACAGTTAATGAGTAACACTAAAGAAAAAAAAACAGCAGCAACAACAAAATTACTGAACAAAAATCAAGGAGATTCAAAATGTGAATTCTAGAAAATAAATTTGAGTTAAAATGTTGGACACTGAAGTAAAGTAAGAATGCATGTTTCTCTCCTTAGAAAGGAGATCCTTTCCTCTAGATTTAAAGCGGAGAGTCATTTTTGTAGGCTCCCAGCTATAGCAGTAATTCATATCGTACTAGGTTTCTCCCACTTGGTGGAAACATGTTATTTTTTAAAGGAGTATGAGAGAATTAGGAAGCAAAAAATAAAACTGAGGACATCAACTTATTTAGCAAGTAGGGCTTGTACTTTGTTAATAAACTGGAGAAATGCTTGTCCTGAACTACACTTTGAAAGTCACATGGTCTTATTTAATGAACTTGATTCTCAGGATCTAAAGGGAGTAATTCTGAAGTAAAAATTCCAAATAATTAAATAATTTTAAAGAAATTACATGTGACCAAATGGTAAACAGAACCTTAAAAATATTAAATACATTTCAAGACAGTAAGTATAGATGTAAACACATGTTAAACAGAGTTATCTTTCCAGACAACTGAACCAATATATCAAATGGAATCAATTTTTTTACTAACCTGCTCCCTTATCAAAGTCATTCCACGCTGTAACTTAAAGTACAGTGATGCTGAATAGGCCTGCTACGTTTGTTAAATTATACTTTATTATTGGATTAGTGATTTTTAAGTCAAATATTCCAACTCTTGCTAAAAATGCTTTTGCTTGCTTTTTTATTGAATGTTTGTCCTATTTAGGCATCATGTTAATAAATTCTATGTAAAAGGTATTTAGATATAAAAGCAGATCTAACTCATTACATTTAAGATTCTATTGCTCTATTTAAGAGGTCATTAGAGAGTAGAACTTAATCAATTCCTGACAAGTTACAACTAACTTCTTATTGTGAAAGGCTCTGTTTTGTATCAAATAGAGAGAAAGTCAATTCAAGGAATCAAACCTATTTCACAATGTAAGGCAGAAGCACTTGATTGAATCTATTTTATCCATATACATTTCAATGTATTTGTCTAACAACAACAAAAAAGCCATAAAACTTTACAAGTGGGTGTACTGTCTATATGTTATCCCAGCATCATCCCTGAAGCAAAACCCATTGATACAGATACATATTTATGTCTTTGCATTTTGAAGATAAGATTTTCTAGGTGAGGTATGAAATGACAAGCAAAGAATAAAACTTGCAAGAAAACTGGTTAATGGGTGTGCAAAGATTAAATATTTGTCACCTTGGCCATTACTGTGTCTTACTGCAAAAGTCCAGGGAAGTTTGCATGCAGGTTAAGACTTTGAAACAAGATAACAATCCAGCACCTACTGTGAGCATCTAGCCTCTTCTAGATAGGGGGTATGACTGGAGTTCCTCAGAAATTTGTCTGTTATTTATAAACAGAAACAGTTTCTATCCCCTAATAGGCTACCTTGTTACGTGCTGTGAGCATGGACTAAGCTACTGGGGAGACTGAAGGAGATTTTGAAAGTTATTCCATAGAAACTGGAAAGATAAATTGAGTTTAGGACAAAAATGTGGTTGAGAAATTAGAAAGAGAGACACTGAAGTATGAGTTCCTGAGAAAACTGGGACAGGGACTAGCAGTGAGTTGCTTGCTCCATCTGTCAGGTTTCTCCTATTAGCAATCTTTCATATTTAGTGGTACTGATTTGCTTGTGGAAACAGGACAATCAGAAACCATTTAGCCAAGGAGTGTTTAGGGCAGCTGTTTATGATGTCAACATGGACACGAAAATATTAATTAGAAAATATGAATCAAGAATAAAGCCAGAGGTGTTTAATCCCATGACTACTGTTATCACAGCTTTCTCTATTAATTTCTGTATCAGAAGTACTGAAGGCTTAAATATGAAGGGTGAAATAATGGAATTGCAAGAAGAACCAGGGGAAAAAGGAAGGCATTCACTTCATAACCTTTTGTGCTAAATCACATAGCACAAAGAGGAACTGACTGAATTTCTGCAAAATATTCTGAAGTTATGGGATACTGGGATTAAAGGTGATAAAATAACTCCTTTAATTTATTTTGTGATTTCTTTTAAATGTGCTTCTATTATTTTTAATTTCTAGAGGTTATGAACTAAGTAGTCTGTGAATCTTTTTATCAAAATAGTTCTATAAGCTGCAAAATTAAAATACATCTTTCAAATGTGCTTTTTTTTTTGTCTCTCCTATTAATTCAATTTTCAATGATCCATTTTAATTTTATGATAATATATATGGTTTCTACAGTGGCCACGAAAATATGAAGAAGTTCAGTGGATCTTAAACACCATTGTACTGCTATTCCTACTATCACATTCAGGTATTGAAAGTGTGTAAAGGGGAACAGAAGATAACTTGGGACTACCTCTGGGGAAGAGCAGGTTGACAACTTCTGGTGGTAGTAAGTCAAGATGCTGTAACTAGAGTCTACCTTGAATGAACAGAAAACAGTGGTTGAGCTTGTGGAAGCTGTGATTTTTTTTTTTTTGTTGCCTTTTAGCTTATCCTCTGAGCTTTTCTCTCTGGCATTGAACACTTCCTCCTAAGGACTTGGAAAAATACAGTCTCTGGACAGAGACTATAAAAGACCAGACATCCCTTGGGAATGTGAGATGGAGTTTCTTCAGCATTCAAGAGTTTCGAATAGGACAAAATGGTATCTCAGCTCCAAGTCCTATTGCCAAATTAGAAAGCAAATGTGATTTTCACCTCTGAATTCATATCACAATATGGATGCCTCCAAAATTTTTCTGTGTCTGAATGTGGGCTTGTGATATTGTCAGCTTCTGCTTTTCTCCTCTTAGAGTCACTGAAGCCAAACAATGTCCTTCTTAATCAATGGAGCAAGTCTACCCTTTCAATTCTTCTTATAGGGATGTAGCAATCTTTGGATTAAAATGCTTCAGACTCACTGATTTGGAGAGAATTTACAGGTCTATAAATGGGACTTCACAGCACTTGGGTAGTTAATATAAACTTTATGCTCCCAGTGTTCAGCTCTTAGGTGCATTATATAATTTGATATGCAAATAGCTTACATTATTTGTCTGTGTACAAAACATACAGAAAATATAATTTCTGAGATAAGATTTATAAATTTGACTTTCACTGCCTCTTTTGAAGCATCTTTGTCTTTTAGATGCCCAGGTGCACTAAGTCACTTCAATTTTATCTGATACAGCATCATTAGCATTTGATATTTTAAAATTCATAACACAAAGGATGTTCACAGGTGTAACCACCTCACAGGAAGTATGCAGATATGCAAAAGCTCCCCTCTAGCCCAATGAACATCATTGTGCTTACTGAAAGAGATTCAGGACTTTATTCATAATATTAAAACTTACCTAAATCTAACCCTATGAATGAACAGTCAGGAGTAGGACATAATTTTGTTCTCAGGTTCTTCCTGTTCTCCTGAAAATAGGTTCAAGGAAAAATAACTTTTTCAAAGTAGTGTAGAGTCTTGATCAAATTATTTTGATAAGTGAGAGATAAGTGAGTGAGTCAAAGTGAAACTTGAGATTGGTGATAAAATTCTCAGTTGACAACTGAATCTCCATTGTCATTGAGGTCTTTCTTTTCTCCTTTTTCTTCTGTGAATTATCTATATTTTCACTGACTCATAAGCAAGAATGATATGTACATTTTCATGTAAAGATGAAGAGTGCATATTGATGTGAACTTTGGGAATTAAAATAATTTACTTGTAGAATATTAGAATTAATTTTCTAATTGCTTAAAATTAGGTTGAGTAACTTGCTTAGCATGAGTAGCTACATTTATTGAAGCCTTGGGCCAAAAGCAGTGAACTCGGGCTGAACTTATACAATGGAAGGCACTGAGACCCTACGTCCTGTGAAAATGAGGTAGCCCCAGCTGTCAGCAGAAGCTGCATCCTTGAGATAAGAAAAACAATAACAAGCCTGAAGACAGAAAAATAATTCAATGAAGCACAATAAGACCTTAGACTGAAATATTACTATTGGACTGAACCATCATGTGAGCGAACTTAGACTGTAGGGGTATTTGCCCAGGGATTTCTTTGCTCAGGGCCCCTGTCTGGAGGCACCCAGTTTGAGCTGAAATAAACTGACTCTATGGCAGAACCTATGGTCCAAACTGTTCTTTACAGCCAGGGCTAAGACTGGATCCACCTGCACTTAAACTCCTCTCTGAGAAGAAGTTTGGAAAGCAAGAGGGTCCAGTCTGAACCTCACAACTTGAAGGGAGGGTCTTCTTGGACCTTTCTATTACAGTGAAATATGAGATTTAAAACATTTTATATATGAAATGCAGTTATTCTGTTGCAAGCAGAGTTGAACTGTAACATTGACATTTGGATTTGGATGACATTTAGACTTCTGATTTTAACTCTGACCCCTAATTGAAAGTACAAAACCATTTTGTATTGATAAATTTGACTTCAACCTCCACCTAAAATTCTGAGTGTGTGGATTTAGTGTCCTAGATTTGTGGTTTTTCTAGTTCTGTATGATATAATAAGTTAATAACTATCATGTCAGTAAATCTGATAAACAGCTGTCATCACATCTTACTCACTATGGGATGAAAAGGTAAAAAAAGAAGAGATGTCTGTAATCCTAATTTGAGTCTACTGTGTGTATTTTACTTGGTTTTAATTCTTATCACAGTTTACTTTCTTGTAGATATGGGTTTTATTACTGAAAATAACACATTACTGTCAAGAGTCCCAACCATGTTCCCAGTTGTCATTATATATGAAACAGAGCTGTAGCTTTCATTGGAGCTATAGACATAGATGATAATCAAACTGGATTTTCTACTTGAAAGTAGAAATTAATTATAATACTCTGGCTAATCTTAAAACCACATCTATTTTCATATGCAAACCTCAATGATACATCAGAATTTCTGCAGAACACTAGTCTCTTTCAGACTAAATG
>JAVSBS010005820.1:41005-52020 GCA_033124195.1 Coracias cyanogaster | reverse complement strand
ACTTGTTTTAGAAAGTTGTCTTCCAGGCACTCCAGGAATCTCCTAGATTGCCTACAGCTTGCTGTGCTACTTTTCCAACAAATATCAGGGTGGTTAAAGTCCCCCGGCAGGATGAGAGCCTGCAAGTGTGATGTCTCTTGGAGTTGGAGTAAGAAGACTTCATCAATAGCCTCCCCTTGATCGGGTGGCCTATAGTAAACCCCAACCACAAGGCTCCCTATGTTGTCATGATCCCTGATTCTTATCCGTAGGCTTTCAACCTTCTCGTGGCTATTCTTCAAGGACAGCTCTTCACAGTTTACCCATTCCTTAATGTAGAGGGCAACACCTCCACCCCTTCTGCTGCACCTGTCCCTTCTAAATAGCCTTTGTGTACTTTGTGTACTGTTTGTATTATACTTAGTATTCTCTATATAAAGGACATCAACCATAATTATTGAAAATGTTGACTACCATTTTTGTGAGCAGGAGATTGCAAGTTACAAAACAAACGAACTACTCATAACCCTACTAAGATGTTTGTGTGAGTATCATGGAATAAAAGCAAAGTAATATGGCTTTCTTGAAGGTAATAGTAGCTAAATACAAATCTTCTAAGGAATCAGTTCAGTTCAAAGTGAATTAATAATTCATAGATACAGTCCATTTAGACTTCCGTGGAACACAGATGTTTTATGGGTTTTCACACAGCTAAGATCCTTAAATAAATTAAATAATTATTGGGGGATAAGGGAAGTACTGTCAAAACCACTGCTGGTGAGTTTTTACAGTTACTCTGGTAGCATTTGGAATAATATGTGAGCTATATGATTCTGGAGCCAACAAGCTGTCCATTAAGAGCAACACTGATTATAGAAAAGCTATGACAAAACTAACTCATCTTAAGTATTTCATTTTTCAAGGAAGTTTTACAATGTAAGTGAGTTGGTGGCATATTGGGAGGCTTTCTGCAAACCATGCCTGAAGAGAATAATAATGAAATGAGTCAATATTATGACTCTTTACAACACACAAGGATATCCTGAACATCCAGTCTTCATGTTGTGACAGTTAATAATTTTCTCTACAGTTAAAATAATAAACCTTCTATTGTAACCAATGTAGACCTTCTTCACGTTGACTAGTGCAGTTGGATTAATTACTTAATGATCAAAGTTTTTCAATTTAACAATAGCAATAATTTATCCAATATATGAGACATTATTCAGGCTTGAAAATATTTTTACAGCATTTAAAAACTTTTTTCTTAATCCACATACCAAGATTTTAATGATTTTTTTCTTGTGGTTTTTTTTATTGTATCTCCAGTACGTTTAATAAAACAATTTGAAGTAGCAGTGCCTGGATTTTTGAGCTTTCAGAAGTTTTGTCTGTTTTCATAATGTCAAAGGGATTTCCATTTCACAGGACTTTACTTCCTCTCTCCATGTGTGAAAATTTTAAATCAATCATTTTGACAGAAATGTTCTAGATGTAAGTAAAAATAAAAACACGCCCAGGGCAAGGACACACAACCCAGAGATCTTTATTTATCTTGGATAGCTGCTTTTGTATCAGTCATACCTTGCTGAAAAGAGCTTAGTAATAGGAAGCAATAAACTAAATGCTAAGAAATCCATATTGTATGAAAAACATGATATTGAAAATTAATTTCTAACATCAATCTCTTTAATCACACAGTGTATAGTCTTCTTTCATATTTCCAGAAATTGCTACAAATTCATGTTATAGTCTGGTTGAAAGCTTAATAAGGATATTATTTTCTTTCCTAATTTAGTTCTGAAATATTTTTTTTTTCCCTGTGTACTTTTTCCCAAGCCTAGAATCATAATAATTTAGGTTGGAAAGTTCCTCTGGAGGTCAACCTGTCCAGCTTCCTGCTCACAGCAGGGCCAACCTCAAAGTCAAATCTCACTTCAAAGTTAGATCATGCTGCTCAGGGTCATACCCAGCCACGTTTTGAATATACAAAGAATTTTTAATAGAATTTTCATCTTTACTTTCCAAAGATGATTTTTGCTTTAATGCATACTTTTTATTGTTTGGTGTGTTTTGCTTTTGTTGTTCGTGGCATTTGTTTGTTTGTTTTGTTTTCCTGACAACTCTTTATGTGTTTTTTGATAGTTTCTAAGGATGACCAAGCCTTATAGTGAAATCTCCTTAGGTTTGATTTAGATTTCCTTTGGTGACTACAAGTGAAACAAAAAATACAGAAGTAATGAGCTCCAGTTACTGCAGTTATGACTGGTTATTATATAAAAACTAAAAGTGAGAATTATCTCTCTGCTTCAGAATACTGGACAGTATAATTTTGTGAGCATCTGAAACAGCAGTAAAATGCCTTAACTTGTAGTTAATAATTTCAAATAAAATATGCTTACTGATTTATAATTTGTTTCATTCCATGAAGATTTAATAAAATATTGAGACTTAACAAAAATAATGATCTGCTGAATATCAGCTGTGTTTTAAAGGAGCAGATATGATAATTTAATATCAAAATCGGTAATGAGAAAGTTTACCTTTGCCTTCCTATTTTTCTAAACCATATCAGCTGAGCAGCAGGTAGCTTGGTGCCAAATATAGGTATTAATTTAGCTCCATTACCACCATAATTTTTTATTTTTTTATTTAGTGGAGAAGGTACATAAAATATTTCAACATTTTTGTTTCCCAGTAAGTATCACTGACCCCATAAAATATGATCTATTTTTGTCTAATTATCTTTTGAAATTTTTATTTCTACTTTACAGTGATATATCTCCTACACTTAATTTATCAGTTAAGAAAACTACCACAAAAAACACTTGTTACACATCAAGAAGGACAAAGGATTTAAAATAAGAAAGATGGGGACAATCTTTTTAGCAGGGCACTTCAGTGATGTTTTTAAACTAAAAGAGGCTAGATTTAGAATAAATGTAAGGAAAAAATTGTTTACTGTGAGGGTGGTGAGACACTGGAACAGGTTACCCAGAGAAGCTGTGGATGCCCCCTCCCTGGAAGTGTTCAAGGCCAGGTTGGACAGGGTTTTGAAGGGCCAGATCTAGTTGAAGCTGTCCCTGCTTACTGCAGAGGGTTTAGACTAGAGGACCTTTAAAGGTCCTTTACAACTCAAACTATTCAATGATCACTAGTCAGTCGTCACTAGTCAGTACTGAGCTGATACAATATTTTGTATTATAACTCCTGAATCTTGTTCCTGGGCAGTAATGGTCAGGTCAGAGATCAATATTTTCACTTTGAAAGTAGAATTGGTTATTTATTTTTTCACATGCATCATAATGAAGAGCAAAATTGTGTAATGATATGAATAAAGGCTGTGATCTGACTCACAGAAAGATGGATTGGGCAGTTCTAAAACCATTTAGATTAAAACTGACTAAAGCCAGATAAAGCTGCACTTGCTTATCTAGAGAAAGACTAATATTAAGCAGTTGTAATATTTTCCATTTCCCAATGTTTCTAAGAGTAAACTCTCAGGTTAAACATTTTGTTTTGCTTTCTTGCTTACTGATTTTAAATACAACTTGAACTTAGATGTGTTGAAGTGATTTCTGTACAATCTCTACAATATCTTATTTTTTAGAAAGGCTTCAAGGTTTATTTGGAAAGCAATATATTCTGTTTAAATACCACCTCTTTTTTTTATTAAGGTCTAGCATTTTATAACTACTATTTCTGTTCTGATTTAGTAAGTATATAGTTCTCTGACAGAAACATGGAAACATTTCTACATAATTTTCACATGTTTTTTACTACTTTCTATTTATCAGTTATAAATTCTACTCTGAGATTTACATTTGTGGGTGCTGAAGCACAATTCTTGCTGTTTGTCAGCTGTGATTGAAAAAGATTTTTAATAAATTATGATACTGGAAATAATGCAGTGTTTTAGAGCAATAAAATAAATTGTTTTAAAATTGAGTGCCAAATAAAAGTACAAAGATTTATTGTTCTGATCAGATGCATGAAATATATTCAAACAAAAGTGAAGTCTTGTTAATTTTTAAAAGCTTTTGTGAACTTTCAAGATTGCATAAGCAATCGACTTACACTTAGAGATATAAAATATTTCAAATAGTAAAATATGCATATATAAAGCAGGTATGAATGTACAAGGTTACCTGATAATTTTCATGTGGCTGGAAGTCTGGACAGAGATATCACCCAATTAGTGCTTTATAAAAAGAATGCATCTTCAGTTATGTTAGTAATAAGCAATGCCTTGAAGTGTAGTCAAAATAACAGATTTTATTGTGCTAAATGCTGGTACAACAAAGAGTGTAAACAAGTAGGTCACCTTGACTTTCTTTTTTTTTCTAAATTAACGTTTGGATTTTATGCCAAATGGCTATAACTGTATAGATACATTTAATTTAGGATCAGGTGGGAAGGGCGTGATTACCAGGGGCTACACACATTGAGGCATCAGAGAATGTAAGTACTGAAAATAAAATAACTGGTTTTTAGCAAATATTAACTCAGGACCATTTGTATATACATCTTAACTTTGATGCATTCATTACTTTTAGGGTGGAATAATTTCCATTGCATTTCCCGAAAACACATTGTTTGGTCTGTGTGCAATGATATATCTTATAAATATTTTTTATAAAAATGTGGTATCTGCATAAGACTTTTCACTGAATCGTACTCCACTGATTTTGTTTTCAAATCAATTTCAGATATGAGCAAACTAGAGCAATTTGAAATTTGTTGTTCCCCAGTCAGCAATAAAGAAAACAACACAAACTAAAGTTAACTTGATGATGGGACTGAATCTCAAGCTTAAACAGTTGCAATCTAGGTGGGATCTGTATTTCAGTGAATTTGGTCTCAGATGACTTTCTTACCATCCACAGTTGCAGTTGGGGACTTTTAAAGGGTATTTTTCAACAGGGATATCTGAAATAATCAGTGATATAGAGTTCAAAGGAATACACTGTCAATTAGCTATTAGTCTCAGCAAGGGATATTTTGTTACCCAAAATAATTCTGCATCACCATTATAGGCGTGTGTTGCGGGCAATTAATTGGTAAGTTTCAAATTATGTAAGTTTTGTTTTGGGCGTCGAAATGTTGCATTTCAGTCAGAAGAATTTCAGCTTCTCTAAAGCTGCTGTAAGGCAATGATTAATGTGTGAGGATGATGAAAGAATACTCTTTGAGATGTAATGTCAGTATGTGAGATGTATGTGTAATGACTTCTGTGATTCATATTACTATTTAAATGTAAATGGCAAATTAAATGCATATGATTTTTGTGATTTAATTATCGAAAACATCGGTTTTGTTTTTGTGTACCTCTGCCCAATTAATTGAAAGTCTGTGTCTAAAACAATGTGGAGTGGAATTGTTTTCAGCATCAAGATGTAGCCAATGGCATAAATCAGGGACAACTCGATCCCAAGCCTTACTTTTCTTTTTTCTTTTTTCCCATCTTACTTTTCTATTTGTAGGATGAAAATAGGTAATCTGTGATTATGCTGGCAAATATGGGGATAAATAGCACTAGAATTCCCTTTAGAGGTTTTTTTTTTTAAATACAATTTATCTAAGTAGGATTAACAGTAAAGTGTAAGCTTCAGATATGTGATATTTTGCTAGTAGATGTGAAGAACCAGACAATCAATCTATATTTGAGTGTTGTATTTGAGTGTAACATTTGGGTGTTATCTGTATAATCTTTATTGTTTAACTGATTAAGTGTGCGGAGTGGTTTCTTTCTATTTCATAAATTTATTTTTAATTTATTTTATTAGAATTAAATATTATTTTATTTCCTGCAGAAAGACTCAATAAAACTAAGATTTCTATTTTAATTCTTTCTCCATTAAGGGAAAATTGGAGTACGATTTACTTCTTACATGAACTCTAGGTAGATCTTTCTAGAAGCAGTAGTGTTGAATAATGATATCTAGCACAACATTGTGACCTGGAGCAAAGACAACTTTGTGCTCTGTCTTCTTCTACAATTTTTTATTATTTACCTTGTGAATTAGCTATATCAAAGGAAAAAATAATTGAAAAGAACCTGAATGGAAAATTGAAAATTGCACTGTAACTGTCAGAATAAGCTCCACACACTCCGCCTAGCCACTTTTATCACCTTTCACTATGCTAAACATGGAAATTGTAGCTTGCAATCTTTTACAATCTCAATATAGCAGTTTACAGAAATGATGGTGTCTTCTGTAAATTCTAGGCAGATATTACAGAAACAATGTGTTTTCTGCTTCCCTGTATGGACAGTATACAGCTGATGTACTCTGCTTCACCGTGGAGGTAATTGTTAGAAACAAAACATCAACGGAGAACTTTTAGGGGCTTTCCACATTAATTGGTAGTAGTTTGAAATGGTTGCTATGACTAATGTGACTTTCATGCAGTTTTTACTACTGTTTGGAAAAGCCAACATAACAACCTTTAAAATAGATTTTCAGGTAGACAGCTTTTGGTTTTTGTTCTTGGAATGTAGTCATAAAGATGAAACTATGACACCATCACCTTTTCCGTTCCAATACTGAATGAGTTATTACAACAGAAGTCACCAAGATAGATAGCCACAGTGGTGTAGACACTGCAGCATGTTAATAACTATAATACTATAAACATGTAGCAAGGACAGTAAGCTTTCAATGGCTTGATAACTTTTGTAGCGTTTGTAACTGGCTTGCCAAATCAGCTGTCAGGATTCATTACTGACCAGAAGGGGGATTGCAATAGTCAGTCATCTCTATTTCTTTATTTCCTAACAGATATTTATATAGTTTGAGTGCTTTTGTCTTTACAGAGATTTTTATGTTCTAGGGGGATATATGAATGATTACTTCTTTTCTTCTTGGGTCCTTCACTTTTCACAGCAATTAGGTGTAACCTTGGTGCTTTATGCAAGGCAGGGAAGGCCTATATATAAACCATAGGTGCAGTCATTAGTTCAGATACACATAATAAAGTACTAAAATGTTTGCAGTAACGCTGTATCTGGTAGTGTTGGGTGGCATGCTGAAATACTTTCCTGAAGTGATGGAATAATCTGCTTCCTCCTGAGTACGTCTCCCAGTACATCACTATACCAAGGCACACATGCATATATATATATAGTCACATGTATTTATAGCAATTGCTGGGTTGGGATTTTATGGTGTATGGGTTTTGTTTGGTTTTTTTACTTTTACACTTAATGAGTGTATAATCAGCATGGATCTTCTGAGTACTGGTCCAGCTCAGAGAAATAACCACAGGACTTGACATCAGAGGTCACAAACCAAGTGCTATTACCTCACTGTTTTGGCATCCAGATGTACTCTAACTTAGTGCTGTGGTATTTATCACTGTCCCATGTGGAAAGAGGCTGGGGCAGAAAACCCCCAGGTGTACATAGATCTACATTTTGAAAGTCTATTTCACTTACTGCAGTGATGGAGTAAAATGTAATACTTTAACATGTGATTGCTGAGTGACAGTTTTAAAAGATAACTTTTTAATTGAAATACTCATTTAGCCTGAACCCTGGAAATGTTTCCATTTATTCTGAGTTCATTATGTCAGTGAGTTTCAACACAGGAACAGAGAGGTTCTCACATGCAACAAGTTGCCAGGCTGTCTCTCTCTTATAGTTCCAAACCCGAGTCATAAGAATGTTTTTATTATCAACCTTGTGCAGACTGGCCTGTTGCAAATTCACTAATGTTATATTTTAGGTGAACGGTTTCCAGGCATGTAACACCAATGATATTGATTGACTGTTTCATACCGCAGTTTATGATTACTTGCAAAGAGGCACTCTCAATAGAATTAGATACTTCATCTATTCATTCTTCCTCAGTTGTTCCCTAAATTGTAATAACATCACAGCTGACAGCAAAATTAATATATTTTCATGTCAATGGAGATGCCTCTTTCCTTGTACTTTATCTTCCAGAGTTCACTCAATCTACTTTCCAACTTCGGTTGGTTTTTATTTGTGCAATTTACTTTGTCTTGGCCTCAGAGTTCTCAAGTTCCTTTTTTCTGGCACAAGGAAAGCAGTTATTACTTTGCCCTTTAAGCATGAATTCTGTCCATTTATTGTCAAACAAGATGGTTCTCTTGGATTCTGGAAAGCATACTAGTAATTAGCTCCACAATTTTCCTCCAGTGATATCAACATTAGACCAAATGGAGAGTAATATAATAAATATAATGACCTAGGAAAGCATATTTTTATTATTATTTTTAATTACTTTCTATTGGGATTGCTAACAGATGTCTACTAATAATAGAGAATTTTGCCATGTTTTAATGGCAGTCCTAAGGCATCGCAAGTATTTTCCACCTGTTACTCTGTATTTGCTAAATTAAGTTTTCCCTTCCAGGAACCTTGATATTTACTTTGAAATAAGTGCAAGGCCTTTGCAGACTTCCTGCCATCCTACCTAATATGACTTTTGTGTATAGGATTCATGAATCATGTCATTTGATGGAATAAACCAGCCTTTAATACTTTCTATTGATTTTAGGAAAATGAATGAGAAAGGAAATTTGCAATTGTTCATGCATGTAACTGAGCAAATTTACTACAGGTTCAGAAAACTAATAAAAGATACAACAATGCAGTTATTGGATAAAGGTTGCAATCAATACATCAGTAAGATTTTTCAAATTATCTAAGAGTCTTATTAATAAAATAGATAATCAGAATGTATTTAAGAGGATACCCTTAGAAAAAAAAAAGTATTTTCTGTTGAGAATATTCAAGGTGGAGTTAGCTTGCTTTCAGCCTAAGACCTCTGCCGGTGTTTCAATCAGGCAAGCTTAAAGACCTTTCTGGTGAAGCATATAGTTAATCCACGGGACGCTACTGCTCTTGCAGTGTAAGTGTCCATTATTCCTTAGATATGTCCTGGAGGAGACAGCCCAAAGCATGGACGTCCTCTAGAAGTATTGCTGTGAAAGTCCTTGAGTCACTCCACTTTAATTTTACCTTTGACAATATTTACTCATGTATGTTACCAGTGTTTCCTTTGCCCTTGTGCACACAACAGTGGAGACATTTTTCAATAGCTGAATGTCATAATAATGCTTCAGACATACACAACAGAAAAGTTTAAATGAAGCCCTGTTTTTATCTCAAGCAGTCTAGGAACTAGCTCAATGACTCCGTGATTAAATCAGTGTTGTTTATAATTACCAAACTGAAAGATGACTTACTGTTGCATTAAAAGGAACGTGATTTTGGTATTTGTCTGCCAGAGTCCCAGGACTTTCACTGATCCATTTAACTGAGTCCCCACAAAGGACTTTCACTGAGTCAGATTCACAATTAATTCAAAATTAGTTATTTTATTGAGAGCAACAGAACTGATTAGAGATTGCCATTGATAAATTCACTAGCTACAATAGTGCTACTAATTAAGGTAAATATTGTTAGCAGAAATAGTAATAACACAGCAACAGCCTGGGGTTAACATTCACCAGAGGGTGAAAGGTTTGGCACTTACCCAGAGAGGTCTTCCTGGGGTTGAGGAAGAGAATGCAGCCTGTCAACTGATCCATCAGATGTTGGGGTTCTTTTCTCCCAATTTAACTATCATTTTCTCTGTCCTTTTATTCCCAAAATTACAAGATATCCCACGCCCCTCCCCCCTCCAGGTGACATATAGTATGATTTGGGTGGAGAGATGAGTGCTGTATTCATACATGTTTAGTATGATCTCTATAATCTTCACTAGCATATGCAGGGGTGTCAACTTCAATATGCATTTCACAGGTAATGAGGTAAAGGTTAGCTATTGGATTTGATAGCCTTTTCTCAGAAACAAAGAACTACACAGGTTCCTGTTATCTTCCTGTCCTTGCTGACCAGAAGTTGGGTGTGCTGCCTCAGCAGGGCCCCCTCCTTCTCTGCGTCCTGTGATAGCCAGGAGAGTCTCCACTCGCTTGGGTTGCACTGGAGATAGCAAGGCCTCTTTGAGCACAGAGGACCCCACCTCATTATCCAAATACCACACTTACCCACCAGCACATGCATATCCCTACAAATGTGACAAATCAGGTAGGGTATTTCCTTCATAAACCAAATGTAACAGTTAAAAGGCAACATGTCACATGATATACACACAAAGATATTTAAATCACAAGGTTTTGGGTATCTGGAACCAGAAAAACCCATTGAGGTGACTCAGCAAGAGAAGCTTTCACCAGGTTGGTATGCAAACTGTAGGGAGTTAATGACTTCAAGGGGTATAGGTGAGAGAGAGGAGAATTTGGGATTGTGATGGATGTTTTAAGGGGATTGTGGAATGTGTGAGAATTATTATGGGATATTTTAGGAAAGTACCAAAGGCAAGTAAAGAATCCTTGAAAGGGGAAGAAGGCACTAGCTGAGTGTAAACAAGTTCCTGGTCAGCACGCTTATTGACTGAACCCTATGTTTGATCACAGCAGTCTATCATATAGTCTTATTAAATGCAATTTCTATTTTTTGTGTTGATGTCTACTGTGTGTGTATATGTGAAGGATAGTGAAAGTCAAACCTGACTACATGGCAGGTAGGATACCAGTCTCTAGAGTGTGACCACAAACCTCAGGGACTCATAGGTCCAGGGCTCAGCAGCTGGAGGGGTCTGGGATCTGTGGTCTGCTTACTGTATAAACTGGTCCAAGATCAGCTACCAGGAAGACCTATATTGTGTGTCTGTTCATAGGCAGAGAGAAAGAACAGGATTGTACCATCTACGCTTCATGTTTACATGAATGTCCTCTGTGTGTGTGCTGGAGAAGGCTCTGCTCTCCGTCTAGATCTGGGTGACCAGACACGTAGGCATGAGCGTGCATGTGTGTGTGCCCATCTCCATGCCCATCAGGAATGCCTACTCAGTGTTGCTACTGGCTAGAGCTGGAGATGGAAAACCACGACTCCCAGGATTTGGCTACTTCTGACAGTATTGGGTCTGTGGCAAATGGACCCACCATTTTAAAATGTCTTTTTAAGTCAGCTTAAACTACGACTCCCATGAATCATCAGGGAC
>JAVSBS010005820.1:21520-34116 GCA_033124195.1 Coracias cyanogaster | reverse complement strand
GGCACCATTGATCACCACTCTTTGGGCTCTATCATGTAGCCAGTTCTTAATCCATCTCACTGTCTGTTCTTCTACCTTACACTCCCTGAGCTTGCTCACAAGGATGTTATGGGAAACTGTATCAAACACCTTGCTAAGGTCAAGGTAGATTACATCCACTCGTCTCCCTGCATCTACCCATTCAGTCACGATATCATAGAATGCTATCAGATTAGTCCAGCATGACTTGCCCTTGGTAAATCCATGCTGACTCCTCCTGATAACCTTCTTGTCTTTCACATGCTTAGAGATGACCTCCAGAATGAGCTGCTCCATCATTTTTCCAGGGATGGAGGTGAGGCTGACCAGTCTGTAGTTTGCTGAATCTTCCTTCTTGCCCTTTTTGAAGACTGGAGTGACATTCGCTTTCCCCCAGTCCTCAGGCACCTCTCCCATTTGCCACGATCTTGCGAAAATGATGGAGAGTGGTAGAGCAACAACGTCAGCCAGTTCTCTCAACACTCTTAGGTGCATCTCATCAGGGCCCAGGGACTTGTGCGTATTCAGTTTTCGTAACTGATCCCTAACCCAGTCTTCACTGACTAGTGGAGAGTCTTCACTCCTTCAGGTTTCCTCTCTTACATCTGGGGTCTGGAGTTCACAAGGGCTGGTCTTCGGATTAAAGACCAAAGCAAAGAAGGTGTTCAGCAACTCTGCCTTCTCTGCATCCTCCGTTATCAGGGCTGCCACCTCATTCAGCAGAGAGCCCACACACTTTCCCTGTTCTTCCTTTTGCTACTTATATGTTTGAAGAAGCCCTTTTTGTTCCCTTTTACTTCCTTCGCCAGTTTTATTTCCAAGAGGGCTTTAGCCTTTCTTGTTGCCTTCCTACACATCCTGACAACTTCCTTATAGTTCTCCCAAGTGACAAGTCCCTTCTTCCACAAACTGTAAATTTCTTTCTTCCACAAGATTTCCTTCAGAAGCTCCTTGCTCATCAATGTAGGTCTCCTAGCGCATCTACCCAATTTTTTACTCAAGGGAACGCACCTATCTTGGGATCAGTATATATATATATATGTGTGTGTGTGTGTGTCTTGGGGCTTGGTTTTTTTTTACTTACTAGTGTGGAACTACCTTTGGAATACTTTTAACAAAGTCTGTCACTAAAAATACTAAGGAAATTTGTCATAAGAAGGAAAGTATTTTTTGAGATTGTTAATTTACAGATACCAGATAAAAGTGACAAAAAAGGGGCCAATTTTCACAAGTGGAAGAGACTACCATTGGGATTCACCAGATATCTATCTGGTAGAGTACTAGCATGAATACCAACATATTAGTAAAAGTTCTGGAAGAGCATTTCAGTGACAAAGTGTTGTGCCGGTACAGAGTTCTTAAGAGTATTCAAAATAAAAACAAACCACAAAGGATGGTAGAAATATTTTTTAAAGGTGGGGGTAGGGTAACATTTTCTACATGAAGGTGTCCACAGTTATGGAGTAGATTTGATACAAATGTCTGTACAAGAAAGAACTGGTTAGTCCAGGAGTCTTTTCATAATAAAAGAAATCTGAAGGGAAATATCCTCAAGGTGTATAAAATTACACAAAGTACAGAAAATATACAGAAAATAGAGAAAAATTATTCACTCTTTCCTACAGCATCAGAAGAATGAGATACTTAAAATAATTAGAAAGCAGATTGAAATAAAACTATATATTTGTAATCATCACGTTTAGATCATTGACACCATTGTTCCTTAATGCATTTTTCTGTGTGGAAATATTAAAAATATAGGAAACTGTAAAGATTGGAAGTATTGCAAGAGCTACTAAACACAGCAAGGTTATACAATTCTGGCTCAAAAAGTTTCTTCTCAAGGAATGTGCTTGAGTTCCCTTCTCCATCCTTCCACTTTTATGATCTTCTTTGCAGCTGCCTGGGCAAAGTTGTGAATATACAGTGCTGAATACTGAACTGAAACTCTGTTGCCTTGTATCTCTTTGCTGATACCAGCAAATTGGCTCACACTAACGCTTTAAAAATTGTAATACTCTGACCTGAACCCAGCAAGAGGCATTGAAATCAAATGGGGAGAGCTCCTTTTCCCCACACTAGTGCTCTTCACATATACTGGAGCACTGATCTTGCAGGTATGTCTGCTTCTGCTTAACATTACGTGAATTCAGTGAAACTACTCATTATGAAAATTTGAACTTTAGCTTTCAAACTGAGCTGGCTAATAATGTTGGGCAAACCTGCATTATCAGGAGTTAGGCACATATGAACCACTATCTTGTGAAATAAGATAGTGAAACACAGACATTGAATTTAAACTCATATGAAAACTTTTTTGATTTTATTTTAGCGATTGGATCACCAAATTTCAATACATCTTATATTTGCGGGTGTTTACAAGCAAGTAAACATTCACATTCAAACAAGTACCATTTATTTATTTTTTCTGTGTGGTAGTCTCAGGAACTTGATTTGTATAAATTTGAGAGAGACTCTTTTGTGTTTGAGCTCCTGCTTTTAATTATTTTGATGTCAAAGTATGTTTAGACTAGGTCCTTAGGCATTCATTATTTTGTAATTATAATTCTGTTGACTGACTGCAAGGTTTATGTTGAGCAAAAACAATCTCAATGAAGTGATCCACTTCAGTCTTGAATACTGGCTGCCAAGATTTACATTTTCATGAAGGAAAGACTGTTTTTTAAAAGTATCTTAGTGTGAGAATACTATAACATTAAAGAAGAAAAAATCCCCAAACAAACAAAAGACAAACAAGGGCTACCTTATCTTCAATTTCATGGGGTTTGTTTGATTTGTTGTTTTGTTTTAACTTTTTTTTCCAGGTTTGCATACTTGAAAAATTTAATTTTACTATGCTAAAAATTGACATTTTAAAAGATTAGTTCCTTAAACTTTTACTCAAGGTAATCTTGTCCAGGAAGATTGTTACTTCAAAACAACTTAGATCAAGCATTTTTAATCATATTTAAATACTTGGGGGGGGGGGGGGAGGGGTGAGGATCCAGAGTTTGCAC
The DNA here is from genome assembly GCA_033124195.1 of Coracias cyanogaster. Classification (NCBI taxonomy): domain Eukaryota; kingdom Metazoa; phylum Chordata; class Aves; order Coraciiformes; family Coraciidae; genus Coracias; species Coracias cyanogaster. Next base: position 31,081 of record JAVSBS010005820.1, on the reverse strand, counting down.
TCTCACTAATACAGACCATAGTTGCATCGTTTTCTCAGAATAAAATTTAGGAGTCAAAATTGGAAAAAAAGCATAGCCAGAAAGATAATGTTGTTGGCACCTTTTTAAGAACTTCACCACTTCCATTGCATAACAGCCTTTGCATTGCATGCTGTAGCATGTCATGTTTTTTTCCATGCAATTCATGTCATCGTTTGTGCTTTATGTAGCTCTAATGCTTCCATTATACAAGTGGCTGTGAATATATCACTATATACGATTGCAAATAATGTGAGGCTGCTCATATAATAAAAGTGCTGCATACAATGTCTCCTGTGTCTCCATATTGCCCATGCTCTTTTTTGCAGATAGAAGAAAAGTTGACAGAAATTGGTGCATGTCACTGAGTACCACTGCAGTTCTCTACTGCGGAAGGCACAGATCTTGATCTTTCTGTTGCTGTTATTCCATTTTCTCAGCCATTAGATTTGTCCTTTTCCTAGAAAAATAAACTAGATGACCTAAGGAATAAAAGGCACTACCAGGTTCTCCTCGTTGAATTTCTTAGAAATTATTTACTTTCTGCTCCCTTTCCTTCCTCACAGGAATAATCTGTAAGAAATGCAATGTAACAGCCCCAAAATCGATGCATAGCATGGTCGTAGCATGACTGGATGGATGTTAGCAGGGCAGAAAGTCTGCCACTTTCTTTACTCAGCTTTCACTTTCTTATTAATTCTTACTTCTTTCCATGTTCAACATGGTTCACGAAGTAACACACTTTTTAAAGTTCCAAAATTTTGAAGGATATTGACACTTGCAGTGTCGGGGGTTTTTGTCTCTGATACATATATGTTATCTCCTAACTGAGATTAAAAGTACTGATACAAGTCCCTTCTTCCAAAACGAGTACCTCCATTCTGATCCCAAGAGCAGTGCAGATGCAATGTATATACTGCATAAAGAAAGCTAAGAGAGTGGGATAGAATGAAACTAAGAGTAAGAATTTTTTAAATTCTTGTAATCACAATATTAACTATGGCAGAGAAAAGGAGGAAGCATATCAAAGAAAAAATTTTCATGATGGCTGAACAGCAAGATTGTCAATACCTGTAGAGTTACTAAATCACACACTTTCTGTAACCGAACATGCAGATACATTGTGCCCTTGAACTGTTGTTCAGAATACAAGGGAAAGAAAATTAAAGGGTATTTATCATACATACTTCATTTCTGGAATACGTACTGAGAGAAATACAACCGTGCAAGTACATCTGAGCATGTTTATCCTTCCTCATAAAGCTTTAAAAGTATCTCTAGTGCTTTATACACTTGAGGACAGTATTCTGCTGCTTTTTGATATTGCAGGCTTTGAATACATAAAATAATATAAATAGCAGAATCGAGAAATATCTGGGTTGTATTGAATAAACTAAATAGATTTATTATCTCCATCTGTCACTGTCAGATGTATTTTGAAGGTGTATCACTGTCATAGCACTTCCTTGACTTTTCCAATTTGACAGTGTAATTTTTCCAAAAAGGAATTCGGAGCCTTAAAAATGTATGCAGCTGCTGTCCAGATGTGGCATTTTAAAAGTTTCTCTTCAGCTACACATCCAGGAGTGTATAGCTGGAAAGGAGAGAAGACAATAGGTCCCTTAGTACTTCTGATAAGTCTGTCTTTTGTGATCTCTAATAGTCTTAATAATAACAAATGCAGATGTAATAAGCTTTTTTATTCCTCAATATTATCCCATGTATGAAGTCAGGGATCATATTCACTGTTTGAACTATAGCACTATGTAGAAACTACATATGCTGTGAATCCTAAATACTTTTTTAATGCCCCTATATTTCTCAGGTTGTCTTCCATTTTGTAAATACAAGGAATTAATTTCTATTTCCTAGGTATATGACCTTGCAGGCTATATTAAAATGCATGTTTGTCAAATGAGTCCATGATTCTGGCAGAGCAGACTGGGAGAATACCTGGAGGCTAAAATTAAGACTGAAATGTAATAGATTATTTTTATTTTATTTTATGTTGGATTTTAACATTAGATTTGAACTAGCTTATTATTGATTTTCACTATGTGAATTATTTGGTTATTTGTGAATTTCATCTGCAGTGATTTTACATTCTCCTCAAAGGCAAAATCAGTTGATGAGCTAGATCATAAATAATTCTCCAAAGGATGTTGTATTTTGGGGCATAATATAATCAAATAGTCTTGTTTCCCTTTCATTCAGAATTTGCTATGAGAAAATTGTTGGCAAAATTCTCTTGTTATGCTTGTGGAATCTGGTCCCCTAAGAAACCTCTCACTACCTTGGTACGAGTAACATCAAGATGCAGCCACTGTGGACAGAGCTGCAAACATTCTCAGAAGTTATTAATTCACAGAACAAATGATAGAAGCTATTGTCCCTTAGGTTTCCAAGAAAAAACCCTCTTGATTAACAGGTCATTACCAGATTGGGCCATGAAAATTATTATTAAGGTTCATATAATTAGTACGTTGTATTTGGAGACTGAGTACACAAAAATGTCTTACTATATGAGTGTTGTTTGACACTGCATTTAAAAAAAAAAATTAAAAATAAATTTGCTTTCGCCTCTATGTAAAATAAAGGAAGATAATTTGATGCAGATCAGAGAGCCAAACCTACAGGACATGTTGATGATGTACCTGAGGAGATCACTGGTGATGATATTTTCACTGTACTTCTTAATGGGTGCTGGAAAAATCATTTAAGTTTACTTACAATGTCTGTTGTAATGAAAAGAAGTCATCACAGAAAGCTCTGCAGTTTATGGTTCAGCCCTTGCTTATTTGAAAATACACAAATATCGCATATCTCTTATTTTGTTCATTAGTCTCTGACAGAGGCACAAAGTTATTTTATGAAACAGTTACACAATTAATTGCCTTTTGAGAAAATCTAAAATCGAAGCTTATTATTTTATAATTGACAAGCCTAAATGTTGGCATTTTCTGTAATATGTTGTCACCTCTGCAACATTTTAGACCTCTTGTTTGAAGTATTAAATATGAATAGCTTTGATTGTCTTTCAAAGTGTTTTTCCTTTTCATTCCAGTATTGTGCATTTTAAATGAAGGATATTAGGTAAACACATTAGTCTATGTACATTACTGCTTGTCATACTCAAGTTAAATTCACTGTCTCTGCTACTGAACGCAGTCTGGTCTGTAGTACTGCACTTGGGGAAAAAAACTAATAGGCACAGTAGCTGCTATCCCGAAGTAATAAACTCCTTGAAAGTCAGTCCTCTTTCACCTTCGCTGAACTTCAAGATAGAATGTCTGTCTTAAATGTCAAATAATAAAGGAAAAGAAAGAAGGTAAATATTATATCCTATTGAAGCATTGTGTTGTTTTTTCTTTTACCTCAAAATGCAGCTCAGGTACTCAGATCCATTCCATCTGTGTGGTCATATGTTCACACAAAGCTTGACCACATTAAATTCAACGGTTTATTGTTTCTAATTCTATATTACGAGCAAATAAATTGCTGTGGTCACACCTAGGGTTTTAAGTCTTCAGATATAACTAACTCTCTGGCAAAGTTCTGGTTCATGTTCAGACAGAAAACTGCTCTTCCTGAGCGAGCCTAACAATATTTGTAAAAAGCACACTTTTGTTGAAACAACTGCTCCTGTTCCTTGTGCTTCTCTGGGCATACCTATGAAATCAGGGCTTCTTTGTATCTGTGGTCTGTGCTATGCACAGTTTCTGCACCACAGAATAATTTGTTCTCATACCAGTAAATTGTTGCTGTAGGCATACTGAGACTTTTGACTGGTTTTCCATTGATCAAAAGGCTGGGGCCTCTTGTCTAGTTTCTCAGTGATGAGTATGTATTCTGTGGTCAGCAGAATTTTTGCTGTTCTCAGCAGCACCAACAATTTGGTGCCATTTTTGTGCCTTCAGTATAATTCATATTACAGATATAGTAATAAAAGTAAAGAAAATGTATAATATATAATAAATATGTGTAATGCAATATATAAAAATAAATACAATAGTAATATATTATAGAACTATTATATATACAGACACACAGAGTTGTCTGTTTTGTATTATTTATTGCCAAGACAGGAGTCATCCCTAAGGTGCTTTTGGTAGCTTATCATTTGAGAAAACTGGCATAATGACAGCCAGAATGACTGCATGGTATTCTGTCACTTCTTTTTTTTTCCTGAGATCTTTAATTATAATCCAGACATTTCAATTGCTGTGGGCGGAAATTTGGCAGGTGGAATATTACTGCAGAACCAATTTACTCTTCGAGGTTTTGGAAATATTGGTGTAGATGCATTTGTTAAACTTTGAAACATCAAATTAGTTTGGGGTATTTTAATATTTTGTTCAAGGCTTTAAAATTAAGAGGCAGTACTTAGCATGTCATCAGCATGACTGAAACTGGTGCAAAGTAGTGAGGAGGTAGCTATTATTGATTCTGTATGGAGTGAGCATTAAAAGCTAACTTTGGTATAAGCCTTCAGAAAAGATAGTACAAAGCTTTGTTTCCCAGTGTTGACCAAATAGCCAGTTAAGACTAATTTGAAATTCTTACAGTGTGTGTGGCTTTCAGTGCTCTAAGGTAGGGGAGATTGTCACCAGAAAAGTAATTTTTTGTCTAGTTGTCTGGGTCAGAGATCTGTTCATTGATCTAGTGAAATAACCATTGGTGAATTGCCCACTGCACAGAGAGCGAGGGAGAGAGAGGGGATTTGTCATAATTTCATAAGGCCAAATAGCTTGGCCAGTTGATAATCGGAGTGTGAGTGTGTAAGGGTAAGGAATTTGGATACTATTACGGCAACAATAAACTGAACATTTGGAACTTGCCTTTCTCTGGTAAAAAAGAGAGAAAACCATTAGTAAAAAATCTATACTAATTGCTAGGTGGACGGTTTAGTTTCCTTAATCCTCAGTAATGCACAGTGTTTGAGCATGTGCCAAATGTCCATGTATCATGTACAGAAAAGAAAGAAAATGCTTCTTGGCGAGAGGTATATATCAACAGTCATCCTTACTCAGACCAGCCTGGAGCATCTACTGTAGCTTTGAGATGCCAGCTAGAGCTCATGACTCCTGTGCTTAACTTGCCGTGCTACAGCAAGGCAATGATGGATCCAGTCTCATTTGTATTTTCATGAGTCTGTCTGAATATTTTTTAAAAAGTTTCTTGGCTGGGGCATACTCATTTTATTCTCATGGACTTCTCCAACATGGTCAAATGAAATTGCCTGAGGTCTTTTAAGGGAAGGGTCTTCACATCTGTGTCATGAAGCAGTGCAGTATCTGATCTTCCATGGCTTCCCAGACATCTTTGTCTAAATCTTTTTATCCAGAACCCATATTCAGTATCAGAATGCCTTCAGTAAGGATTTTGCCTGAGGCTCTGCTGTGTTTCCAGCACAGTTTTTTGAGTTATATCAGAACTGTAATCCCCAAAAATAGTGTCAGTGGTGTGCTTGCTTGCTGATTATCAATGACCTCTGCCAATACCGATGATGTGTCTTATTAAAATAAATCCTTTTGACTCCATTCTTTTGGAAATGTTTCCATTGAGATTTGCCCATTAAAATGTGAAAGACCTCATACAAAGCTGAGTCCTTGTGTCCAGGCTGTACAGTTTTGCAAAAAGAGTTTCCAGAGACTTTGCTTAATTAAGCACCCTTAATATATTAACTACTGACACATTCTAATCTAAATACCTCAAAAACATGCGAATTTATATTAAGACTAAGCTTAAACCCTTCAAAAAGCTTTTTCTGCTTCTCTATAAAATATACAACACAGAAGGCCAAATTTAAACCTAGGAGACAAAAGACTTCAAAATAGATGTTTTCACCATACATCAGGTAAATTTTTTGTGCTCTAGATTGCATCATAATTAGGAGACAATTGATCTACAGATGTATCATACTGACTGACTTGGCCTTTGAAAGATGTGAAGTTTGCCTGAAACTATCACAATGGGTTTCAAGTGAGTGGGTTTAATGTTGTATGTACAAGAAAACAAAAATCCAATCAAAAAACTGTGTCATGTGTATATGTGTAAACCACATTGTAGTTATTTTTAATGATATATGAAAGGGGTTTAAAGGCCAAAGACTGTGTTTTCTGAAACCTTGTCTTCTTACCTCTCTTGGGTTTGTTTACTAGGCCATGATGTACTGAGTAACCAGCCAGAACTCTTTTTTCTTCCCATTCTCAAAAATTTTGTTCTTACTGGAACTTGTCTAGTGAGGGAGGGGGTGACAACTGTGTAAATTAAGAAGAAAAAAAAAAAAAAAGATCCTTCAAACTAACACAAATGCTGTGTATCTGATGCAGACTCTCTACTACTTATCAACACCACCACTACCTAGTACTTAGAAAGAACAGGCTGTTGTGTTCTTTATCATTTCTTGATCAAATGACATTCAGCATTTTATTGTCTCTTTTAAAAAAATAAAACAAGCCTACAAATTGTCTTGGTAGGTGTTTAGTGTTCAGTAAGCTTTTTAAGTTGTTTGAAGCAGGCCAATGTGACAACAACTGCAGTGTATGGAAGAGGGCTGAGAGACATTCATATGGTATTTTTACAAGAAACTTTGTCACCATCATAAGCAGTATTTAATTCAGCCAGACAACAGGGAAAATGCCTTCCCCTCACCTTGTCAGAAATATTTATCATTTCAGTTTGCTGAGTATTTGAAGGCCTGAAATTGAAGTTCTAGTTACCTCCAGGTTTTGCACAGAAGGAATTTTAAAGCATTTTTAATTTCTGGGAAGCAGAATATTCATATAATGGATATTTGCTTCATAAACTGTTGTCATGGATGAGAACAGAGGAAGAAACACTTTTCAGAGCTTTTTTTTTGTTCTCAAAAATTTTAACAAATATTGGAAGGAAATGATCTGGAAACACTCTTTGCATTTTAAAAGCACTTCCAATACTCAATTTCCAAGGCTTTAAAATGTCACAGTATGCAAATATTTTATTTACACACATCTCTTCCCTTTCCTACTTCTTTATGGTAACCCTAAATGTTTTTCTTTTATCTGCAGTAACAATTGTTATTTTATTTTTTCATTCTGTATACTGGTGTCTGAAATAGGACTGCCAGGTTATGAGTTTGAGCTGCCGAAGTGCTTAGGCAGCTCAAGCCTGGCTCCAGGGATCATATTATGGCAGGTATCTGATGGGAGAGGACATTAGTGTGAGGCTTTTGAATCGTTTGAATCCCCAGCAGGTGGGGACTCTACAACTAGGCTGCATTCCCATTTTATCTGCATAATCTTCTGCCAGGGAACCACACACAACTTATAGACCCTCAGCTCTGTTGCGAACATAGAAATGATTTTAAGATGCTTAGGCATATAAAGACATCGGTATATAATTTACAGAATAAGGCTATATGGCCATCATGATCTTGAAGTTTACTTCTATGAGAATGTGTAGGGTATTATCTTCAGAAGAAAACTGCATAGGGAGAATGGTAGGCTTCACTTTCTGTTTATAAAATGAAACTTGACCCAAAAAGATAGTATGCTAGTTACAAGTGATATGAGAATTGGCTCTAGTTAGAGGAGTGTAGTTTTCTTTGTGTTTAACCTACTTTCCCTGTAAGCAGATATATTTTAATGCTATTAGGATTGTCTGGGATGTGTTTTAGTAGTCCTTTAGCGCGCACACTCCAGATGTTGATGACCCAAGAAGGCTTTCAGTGCCCCTGAGGTATAGATTTGCATTCTGCCAAAATATACCCTGGTGGGTCTTAATGCTGTAGTATAAGACATAAACAGGTATTATCTACATTTTGATGTCTAACCATAAAAATGTGAATTTAAGGTAAAGAAACATCTGTGGAATTCTTGGGCATTTTGAATTTTTATTTTGAATGTACTCTCAGTAAACTGATGAACGGGACAATACTGTTATGTCTTAGTAGCATTACTAAGAAGTTACCAAACATTTGGGAAAAAAAAATTCCGAACCAAAAAGAACATTTCAGGCTGTATCTCTGTTAATCATTTGTATCCCATAAAAATAGTATGGACCCACTTTTCAGTCAAGAAAGCAAGGAAAAGGCTCATGAAACAAAATGCTGAAACAAAAAAACAGAGAGGAAAGTAAACTAAATCTAATATGTCTGTGTAGTGAACTCAATTTATATTACCTTGTTAGGGCATGATGAAGCAGCTGTGGGATGTGGCATGTATCAGAATACTTTAGAGAGAAACAAAATAGAGACAAAATGGAAGATTATGATATACCCTTACGACTGAAACTGGTCTAAAAACTTGAAATTATTTTGCTTTCCAAGCAGGGGAAAAACATTCATTAGTGTGTCTGATTCTAAAGACAGGCACAGCTTTTCCTTTTTAGTAAGTTATATTGTCAAAAAAGTGTAACGTGTTTTGCAGGGTTGAAACTTTTACACATTGCATGAGTTTCCAAAGAAGATGAGAGAGGAACATTGGTGAGACTGTGTTGTTATCTTCAGATCTGAATGAAATATAGTGGAGGCATTGCTACAGATTCACTTAACAAGTTACTCATATACAGCTGTTTTATACAAGCTTGGGACTTAAAACTGGAGTGAGTTCCTTATCCAAGAGAAAATATCTTGATTTCCTGCAGTTATTGAGATAGGATCCTTGATGCCTCTGGTTTGCAATCATCGTCATAATCACAGTATGTCTCTTAGTTGCAAACAGAGTTCTCCGTGCTGACACAAACATAAAGCCAAAACTTGGCCTTCAGAAACATATACTTTCATCAAAGAAAGCAAGCCAGTGGGAAACACATTATTTGAAATTAGATTTTGTGCTCTTCAGGACAGCTACCATTACTTCTTGTGCATGTGTTCTGAGCATAGCAAAGTATGGTTGTAGTGTTTGACTGAAGTCTTTAGATGCCAGAAGAATACTAGCAAATGCTAATAATACTAATAAAGACTAATTAAACATGTATAATACAAAGTTGTAGCACCATACCTGGAAGTAAAGTCTTCTTATAGAGCTAATGGTTTGACCTGTCAGAAAAGCATCACACTGCTCACAGGAGAACTTCCTCAATTGTAGTATTTTCAACAACTCAAGTTGTCTCTGCTTCCTTCTTTTCTTCCACTTTTTTGTTTGGCTATTACATGTTGGTGGGCTCTTTCTTACAGAAATTAAAATGCTGGCAGGCTATAGAGTTCTTTTCCACTAGTTCCACTGTGACATGTAGGCGGTTTCTTGAGGATGAGAGTGCTTTTGTGTAGAAATGGTGAGTTAGCTTTCTTCAGAAGCACTTTGATATTGCCAATTAGTAGCTGCGAGGAAGTTTGTCTTCAAGACCTGTTGGTACAAACAGTTGGAGTTTATAATTATGTTCTTCAAAGCCTCGAAATAGGTAATACTAATTTGTTAGAACTCATACAGTGATGGAAAGAAACCTCTTTCATAGCCTCCTTTCTGAATGATTATTGAATAAACAATGTTGGGGGTTAGATTTTCCTCCCTTTTGTTCCTTTTACGTATAGAATTTTTTCCCATAAGTTACTAGGGGAAGCAT